>CAJUYH010000634.1:0-61131 GCA_910591685.1 Galerucella tenella
ATAAAGTCGCCCGTAGTCATTTTGTCACAAAACGCCTTACGATGTATATATCGCTTGGATTAAATATGATACACACACAAAAAATAAATTATTTTCACATATTATAGAATAATAATTGTTCACAATGAATATATTTTCATTTACAAATGAACATCACTGGTTTATAAGTGTTTATATATTTTATTCTGTAAATAAATAACTTTATGCATGATATCATTTTGTAAAATAAATTTTATAATCGGATTACAAACACGACTACAAACAGAGGTGCATATGTATATAAATAGAATTGAATCATAATTCATTAGTACAAGGGAGTTAACTCGTCATGTGGATTTTATTTTTTACTTTTATTCTTTCTCAATTCTATCTCTTCTTTCATTTTCAATGACAATTATTTACTCGAGGGCTTATACATTCATATACGACAATTACGATGCAATCTGAAAGATGGTTATACTTTGCCTTCGGCAAACCACAGAAACGTCTACATACCTATACATATATACACATTCACAGACAAATATATATATATATATATATATATATTTATATATATTTGTGATGGCGCAGCGCAACGACACGTTAATTGAATATCGTGTGTATGGTACAGCTTCCAAGCGGATGAAACGAAAGATTTGATGGGAGGCGCGAGGAGGAGTGAGAAACGGATATATAGTGTGAGTGGGAGAGTGATAAAAACATACGGTGGGAGAAACGAAAGAGAGAGTGAGTGAGAGGGAGCTTGCAAACCGCGACGAAAAGCCACGGCGTACACAAAGGGCGCATTAGCTGAGGCCATAAAAGTAAAATAGCCGACCCATTCTCTTGCCACGATGGTTGCTGGCGCGGGCGAGTATATATAGTAAATCCCTTCTTCTGCGAGCGTTCATGTTTCCCGTCCTCCCTTTCTCTATCTCTCTCTCTCTCTCTCTATCTATATATATATAAGTACATTACCTTTACATATGTATATATATTTATGTAAAATATGTACAGATAGAGAGAGCGAAAAGCGAGTCGTCGATCTCTTCGTTATGCCAAGTCTACTTAACGCATGTGTCGAATGGCCACTCGATATATATTTGTGCGCTGTACAAAACATATAGATGTACGTATACGTATATGTGCACAGAAATGAGAATATACGCGTCAGCCATTACGGGGTGAAGGATGATCGGCCATTTTGTTACAAGAGTCCATATAGCCGGGAACACGCCAACTAACCCCAGGCTAAGCGCGCACTTCGTCCGGGACAAATAAAACATGTGGATTTTTTGCCAATATAAAAACAATCAAAGTACGGAAGATAAAGAGGAAAATTAAAAGGAGAAAGAGAAAGATTATACAATAATATTTTATCGCAGCTCCAATATTGTCCGTAACAAAGTGTAATTGCAGTGAAATATGCAATGCTAATTTTTCACTTTCAATTTGTAGATAGCAATTTCGGAATATTATATGAATACACAGGTACATATATGGATTTAAAAGCGACAAAAGTGAAATAAAATTGCATATACCTATATCTTTGAAGCGGGGAAATAGAAATAAAAACAAAAAATAATATAGGACGATACATATATCGCGAGAGTATTATCGCCTTGAATAATTGTTGTGCGTATTATATATATTTGCTCCACCTCAACCATTATTATTTCTCCATTCAGGACGTAAATAATTATATATATATACGTCTTGCTGGATAATTGGACTCAATTGTATCCCGCGTTTATTACAATCTATCAACGGAGAGTTAAATAGTCGCGAGTCATTTAGCACAAGATGAGGTCCTTTTAGAAATCTTACATGTGATGTTGCCCATTGTTGTGAGTATGGATGGCTCGTTAGTTTTATTCGTTCATATATCTCCTACATATATACAAGTATATTTAATTTTACCTTTATATAAATATATGTTCGTGTTGATTTGAACCAAGTTTATTCTATACAATATTATACAATCGTTCCATTATAACTATACAAAGTTAAACACACGATCAATTGCCTATTATATGAATTATGTTCATTTACATGTATCGCGATGGATAAAAAAATTATTAAAATATATACATACGAAAATTAATAGCGATCATTGCTGTATCGCTGTAGTTTCATATTCTTTTTTCTTTTCATTTTCTTTATAATACTACATTGTGGAATTATGGTGTATATTTTGATTTTTATTTAATTCCTCAAATTGAGTTGTGAACGTTGAGAGAATTCACTTGTCACACAGCGAGAAGCAGTAAAGCTTCTGTACACTGATGGCGCGCGCGCATAACACCCTTCCTAGATGCCAAAAATTCCCGGGCGTACTGCGAGAAAGTGCCGTGTTTGCAGAATTCATTGAATTCATATTGCCATTGCGGCAGCACGCGCCCCTTTGCCAATTTTTCAATTGTTATATTCCTCCCTGAGAGAACAAGTGAATAATGGGCGATTCGAGACGGGAGACATGAGGGAGTATATACATATATACGTATATATATATATATGTACATTATAAAAGGGGGGTCTGCAGGGGCGTTACGGGAGAAAGGGAAAGAGATGACGAGCATTATTATTTCATGGACCAATCGTGTTTTGGCTTTCAATTAAATTACGATAAATAATTCCATGCTTGTTTCATGTTGGCTACTGTTGCGTTACATATCTATATGCTTTATATATTCATGTTATAAAATATGCTATTACTGCGACTATATTAACTTTATATACGTATATGAAACAAAGTTTTCATATATGTTGCATTTAACTGCTATTATATATGTATATCGCATCATTCCATGCTCATTTCCTCGATTATAAAAATATAGATGTAATATAAAATGGTATAACGTCGCCGTAGACTAAATAACGCGTGAAAAATAAAACTTTGAGATTCTCTCGTCGTTGAACTTTCAATATATATCTACAGCTCAAAACTCACCGATGCGTACGGCATAATTTTTTTCTTTCTTTCAATTTTTTTTTCTTTTTATTATTCCTTTCGCGTTATTGGAGTTTCCGCAGAAAACACAGAGGCATTATTCTAAAGCATTATTTTCAATGCATAATATATAATACATAGGTATATATGTGTATATATACATTCAGCTGCCATATTTATACCACCAGTATCTTTTAATATATATCATGGCTTGTGCGAATTCCTACGTCATATCCGCACATAGACTAAATATTTTCATTGTATTCCCTCAAATATATATTTATGCTTATACATAAATAAACAGCGTTTAAGAATTTATTCCAACAGTCCTACATAATTTTATATATAATTTGATATGGTAAAACTACAGATTCAATTAAATTTCGAATGTAAAGATGAAAATTAGGGAATAGTGTGGCCCAGCAGCCGCCGATGTGAGAGCAAAGGGCGAAAGGTCAGTCGTTGGAACACATGAAGGGAATGAGTGGTATAAAGGAGAATACAAGAGAGAGAGAAATGTGATGCGGAGGCCGCTCTCGGCATCGTCGAGTGATTTATAGAGACCGCCTTTGTACTGCGTTGTCTTGGATTCTACCGCGCGCGCAAAAGATCGCACTCATGACCAAAGAGTATGTTGTATAGGTATATACGGGACTTGTTGAGGCACATGAAGAGAAGGATAAGTCGGTGGGTGAGAGAAAGAGTATATATATATATATATATAGAGGCCCGAGGCTCCGAACGATGCGGCCGTGGACGCGACGCGCGGGCTCTTTCGATGCTGCACACACCAGACAGCGTGGCTCGAGAGCTGAGTTCGTGGCCACAGGTGCGCGCGCGCGAGGCCGCCAAGCTCTGTCTCGCTTTCTCTTATTTTCGAGTTAGGATACCCCAACATGCGCCCCTAAAAACCCATTACTTTTTCAACCAACCCAAATTACTCGGCACACTCTCTTCAATACCGACACTCGTACAGCATAAAAATATATATATATATACTTATATTAAGTGGAATGTGAAAAATGTATCGGGCTAAAAAAAAATTGTTGCATGAAAAACATTTGGAATTTAAATTTACACTTGGAATTAATCGAATAAACACATTTTTGTGTGAAAATATGACAAATTGCAATTTATATACCTATGTATGAATTTTCATTCGACAAATATGCAACAATATATTTATATCTATACATTTATATATTTTTTTTGTTTTCGAGACGTATGATGGATTATTATTAAATATATATGTATAATTAATATCCAAAGTGACTTTAGCATTGGCTTTGAAAGACTCTTTAAATGTAACCTCCAATTTTCTCCCTCCCTCTTTGTCTACTCTCATCGTACACAGCTGGATACGTCTCTCGAGTGTAATTCAATAAATAATGAATTCAGATAGTGGAGAGTTAGCGAGAAACATATATACGTATATTTATTTCGCCACCCAAATAGCATTGTGTGTATCCATACATATGCACATATTCGTGCGATCCACACCACCACCACCACCATCACCACCACCATCACCATCACCACATAACGATGCGGTATATGCTTTTCTCAGTTTCACATACCTAAGACACCTTTTTAAACGTCTATAGATGTCTCACATAGAGAGGCGCAACAAAAGACCGGGCGTTAAACCATTCCGTCTGTAGCTAATTTTTTCTGGTTCGGTTTTGCGGCCGCATCCCAGCCGAGGAATTCCATCCATCAGCCAAGGCTAGGCCACGCCGCGTTAGTAATAGGCACTGAATATATATATATATATATATATATATATGTATATATATACAATACATGTATAAATATAAGTATATCCCTATAGACGCGAGACTGCTGCCGCAGGTTATGTTCAGAAGGGCAAGAAAGAAAATATATAACAGAGTGAGAAATAGCGATAGGATCCGAGAATGAGAGAAACAAGAAGAGAATGACTTGGCTCTCAGGACTTGGGTGTTGATGACCAGACACTCAGGCAGCAGCCACTACTACTTCTAACTACTATACTACTACTACTACTACTACTACTACTACCACTAATAACAATTTTACAACTACATATATTTATATATATATATATAGATCTTAAGTGTTATTTGTATCGACGCTTGTTCACTCTCTCACCGCGGGATTCCTTTAATCTTTCCATCTCACTTTTACACGTGCACTGTTAACACACGTGGGGTATACATATATATTGTCTCACTTGATATTCGCATATATACATCCTACACGTACGTTCCACCCCTTAAATCTCATCTGCAGATATATCTCTCTAAATTTCGTGTGTCTATATACTAAATTGTCTGATGTATCACGCGCATATGTGTATGTATACAGGCACCAATACTCATGTGTCTAAATATTTTTTTTCCATATTATTTTTAAGTCTGGACGCTAGAGGTCGGATGGATTCTTATGCGTTTTCTGCCAATGAATTAATGATACGCACATACGATGACCGCATATGCTTGTCACGTGTAAATAATTCATTGTGTAATGACTTGAAATAAGTGGATATCTCATTGCATTGTGGCAATAATTAATATGCGAATGACGATCGATCAATGAATGAAAGACATATCAACAGAGTTGGATTTATGTGTATACAAAATACAAAAGTCGCATACACGTCTATTGCATATAGAGATATTATTGAATGTAAGTCGATGCAAGTATCATAGTACATCATAAGTTGGAGATGAATATTTAATGTGGAAGACAGGAGTGTGTTTCCGGTGAAACGGCATCGATGCCCTCAAGTTATTTTGATTCCTCGAAAGCATCAATGTATGTACTTGTATATACACCGCGGAAATATATACGAATGTATATATAAATAAATATATATATATATATATATATATATATATATATGTGTATGTGTGTATATACATGATGTACATATTGTATATACCGCCGGCAAATTGGTACCCGGCCGATTATTCATGGCATTACGATGTGCGCACGGCCTTTGCGCTCACGCGGGACGTGCGAGAAGCGGTACCTTAACAAGACCCGAAGTAACTCAGGTTACTGCGATGCGCACACACTAGGGGTGTATATAGTGTTGGACATGACGGCAGAATAAATATATATATATATATATATGTGTGTGTGTGTATATATATATTGCGAGAGAATGAGCCAAGCACTAAAAAGAGTAAAGGAATATGAGCATCGTGATATTCTTGATGGAAGAGAGAAAGAGTATAATTCATTTAAATGCATTGTGCCGCGTGGTTAACAACGCCCAATTCAATAGCAACCTTCTCACAAAAATAAGCTTTGCATTTCAGTCGCACGTCACGCGACTGCTTCTTTGATTTTTCCACCCAACCATTATATATATATTTCGTCTCTTTGCAATTTTTTTATTTATATTTTTGTTTTCTTTTTCTTTTTTTTTTTTCTTTCTTCTCTCTTCTTCTTCTTCTTCTTCTTCTTCTTATGCTTTTTCGCTTTTTTTTTCTATATGTGTGGTGTGTTATAGAAAAAAATTTCGTCCTATATCATCGTATTGTGGGGAGAGGAATAAAAACGAGGAGAGATATAAAATTGCATGAATATTGAAATAAAAAATAATACAGTCTCGTGTTTGTTGCTCGCCGTCGGATAGAATTCGCGAGTGTGTACAAATGCGTATATACTTTTCTGCCATTTTTTTCTAAGCTTGACACAAAAGTTTCTGGTTGGGGGTTATGAATAATTGAGGTGAGAAGAATATTTTCGATAAATTGATCAAGAGTAAAGAAAGGAAATAAATTGTTAATGACATAGACATGTGTATATTCTTATTATATATATATACATTGTATATATTTATATATCTTTATATGTTTGTGGCCATTCGATCGTGCAGTGTCTGCCTGCTGAATTATTTCCCGCTTTCTTCATATTAACCTGTACACGTTATATAGAGCTCTGACCGGATATTACATGTGTGCATATCACACATGCTTTACAATGAATCAGATCACTCAATAATTTTTTCTCAATTTTATTTCAACAATTATAAATTTATAATTTTTTAATTATTAATTTTATTGTGAATTATCATCAGTGCATATGAGAATATTTAACAATGGTGATGGTTTCAAAGAATCGAGGTAATAAATGATGAGTCAGACAATTATACAAATTAAATTAACGATGTTTGAGATATAAAACCTGGCGTGGTGGATGCGGACGTAGCGCTCGAGCGAGGATAAAATGAGTATAGTGATGATTTTCGACACACCGTGTGATGGACGAATGGCGTGTGGACACCCACACACGTTGATAAAATGCGCGGGAACGAAAACGAACAATGACTTGCTGGATTTAACACTCTGTTGTCCATCTCTTGTCTGCGTCCAAAGTATCAAAATAACGATTGAATATTCAGTATAGATATATAACAAAAATCATCTTGTGGAGAGCACGTTCGTCAAGGAAATAGTGCAGACACCTGGGTACTTTCACGCTTAATTTAATGCTACCTCTTTGTCTCATCAGACAATTCTGGGCGTCCAAATGAACAGTAAAAAAAAAATATTAAAAAAAACGTTGTAATTGAAAATCTTTTCATTTAATTAATTCTCTGTGAATTCGACAACGCGTTTTTATGATCAGTTCAGGTTTTTATATGCGAATTTCACGCGAATCAATAGACCTATGTATGGCATTATCGTTCTTGCATATTCATTATTATATATCTATATATATATATATATATATATATATATATATATATATAAATAGAAGCAGAATTATGTGTGAAGCAAAAAAGACATAGTAAATAACTAATTCTGTCATATTTCATCACAAAGATTCGATTTGTAATCGTTGCGATGAACTCTCATTTCATCCTGTATGTCATTGATTACACACACGCACACAAGCAGTCCGTTTATATATGTAAACAGACTGCGTGTCAGTATATTACATATAATGATATTCAATATCTCGACATTAATAATTGTGAATCAAGAGAGCGTCAAAAAAACTTATATATTTGAATTCAGCCGTCAAGTCAAATATATTCAACCATGACAAGGATATATAGTTGCGGCATCACCAATACAGTGAATGAGAATTAATCCTATATGTTCTTTTGGGACCTATATATATATATATATATGTATACAGAGACACATATAATATATAATATAAACGAAGAATAATACCACCGTTGAATATCTCGTATAACGCCAAAATAATATTCTGTCAGATACACGGAAGAAATTTGGACTCACCAAACAAATTATACGCGCTCGAAACTAATGATGATTTGTTTAACTTTGCGGCGGGGCATCAAAGTGACGACCGCTCAACAGAGGCGTACACTTATGTGTATGTGTATATACACAGACAAACAGACATTTATATACA
Organism: Galerucella tenella; assembly: GCA_910591685.1. Classification (NCBI taxonomy): domain Eukaryota; kingdom Metazoa; phylum Arthropoda; class Insecta; order Coleoptera; family Chrysomelidae; genus Galerucella; species Galerucella tenella. The sequence goes on from CAJUYH010000634.1 coordinate 8,312, forward strand.
AGGTACACATGTTGTGTATTGTACGAGTGGGAATGAAAATAACAGAAAAAAAACAAAGACGAAGATGATGCCGATGCGAAGGTGGAGAAAAAAAAATAGAGAAAGTGAAAAAAGAAAAATTGGATGACGACGAGAGAGGAGAGAAAAAAATCAAGAAACAGAGAGGAGGAAGAAGGAAGATGAAGAAAAGGTGCCTGTGAGTCTCTGCCTGTTTGTCTGATTGAGCTTGTGGATAGAGCATCAACTCAAGATTTATATATATATATATATATATATATTTAAACGTATGCATAGTAGTATGTGCAGGTTTGTGAAGAAGATCCTTCCAATTTACAACAACAATCCTCCAATTCCAAATAAAGTTTACAATGAATCGATACATACAAGTTTATGCCGAAACAAAAATTCTCAAAATTTTAATGACCCACAAGACATCACATTTTCTACCTCACAAGTGTTTTTTCTTCTTCTTCTCCTTAAATCCACAGACGATTCAATTAAAATAGTTATATTGATCATATATTTTGAATAGAATTTGAAAAAAATATAAGTCCAAATATAATTTATATATATATATATGTATATATATATACATATATATATACATATATGTTTATGTACAATAATTTATTAATTCACGAACATTTTCATTGCTACATTTACAAATACTTTTCAATTAATTGATTAAATGGATAAATCATTGTGAATTTATTAATTGATGTATTATTTTTCGCTGATGACTGTATTCTATAGATTTATATACGCCATTAATTTGTTGCATTTTATTATTATAATTGTTTTTTCTCATTATTTTTGGAATTCTCTCCCGTTATTGTCCACGCAAAATTGTCTCAAGTGCATTGACATTCGCGATGTACATGAAAACGAGAGATACGCGCGATTATAGTTCATCATAAAAGAGATAATACATTGTGGACATATCACGGAAATATAGAAACCTACACATTCCTATTTATAAGAGAGATTCAACAAATCTCTCACAGTTGTCACATTTTTTTACGTCTATATAACATTTATATAAATAATGTCCCATGTACTATTTTTCTTTATTATTATATATTGTAGACACGCGTTTATAATCATCACAGCAGATTTCTCTTGAATAATACCCGAGCTAGTATCAGCTCTCTGTATATACATATACATCTTTATAATTCTTTTTATCGATTTCACTACGTACACAATTTTCTTGTCTTAAATGTACTTCTGTTTCCATGACAACACCAACAAACTTAATTTTTCGTTGCTTGTTTGTAGTGGCTCGATAAATTCAAACAACTGACTGACACTTTAAGTTGCAGTTCCGTAGGGTGACCGATGAACTGCATGATCTGATGTTGTCAGTGCATAGCTAGCGTAAAGTGGTCTGGGTATCAATAGCGACGATGTTTTAGTCCTTAATCGAATTGAATCCTCATCTTGTTCCACAATTTTATCATCGTCATCCGGTGCAATAATATTTTCAATGGTAAAGGGTTTTTTGGCTCTCTTTTGACGACTGGTACCATTTGAAATTGGAATAACAGTGGCTTCTAAACTCGGCGATGTTTGTGGTGTTCTCTGATCAACTCCAACAATAACTTCAGTACCGTCGGCATAACTTGGCGATAATCGCGGTGATGTACTTGATCCATAAACAATGTCAGCTGGTCGATAAACTTTTGCTGGTAATGTTGGTGAATGCGAGAAGCCATCTAATCGCGTTTCATCGTCATACATTCGATCCCGATACACATCATACTGTCGTTCACGATACGTTTCAATGTCACGTGATCCACCGACGCTTGAATTTGCCTCAATTGTCGCTAGTCTACTGCAAATTGCACGATTGTCCGTTATATCGGTAGGCATTATTGACTGTCTGCTTGACGATTGAAGATACGAGGGTAAATGACCCATGTAGGACCCATTGAATCCGGAAAAAGACCAATTACCTGATTGAAGTAGTGTTGCAGCTTCATAAGATCTATTTACATCATTTACTTCGGGTAATGTACCTCCAGCAAGTCGTTGTCTTGCCTCTGCTGATAACAGATAATATCCAGAAGCTGTTTCAGGAGTTCTTTCCAATCCAAATCCTGTTGCAGCAGTGGATGTTACCATCATTCGTCGTTCTTGCATCTCCCACCTTAATAAATCCTCGCGTAATCGATGGAGATTAGCTGCACTGAGACCACCAGTTGGGTTTGCAATTGATGTCGTCACACCGCCAGTTGTTTCAGAGTGTGGCGGTGGCATTGATGATGCCAATGCTTGCAATTCAGTTTTTAATAATTCTTTATCAGGTTTGTGGAGTTTAAAACGTTTTCGACGTCGAAGCAATGAACCATTTTCAAACATTGACAGGGCGGCTGGATGTAATGCCCAATATGCACCTTTTCCAGGACGATGTGGACCCCGTGGCACCTACAATCATATTTACAACAGTGTCATCAGTTTGATGGATTGGCAGTAAAAAAAAATGAAAAATATCAATAATGAAGTATATTTAGATGACGGAAAATTTTCGTTTGCATTCAATAGCAGACACATTTATGAGTGTATATATATTATTTGATAATAATATAATGCATTTGTCAATCATGATAAATGATACACGCGTGTCTGCATCAATATGTACACAAGTGTAATGTCACAAAAATATATTTATGCACTCAGGAGAGTAGTAAATTATTGAAAATATGCACCAAATATTTGTATGATATATGTAAGAACTATGTGTTAGAAATTAATAGAAATATTATTCCCAATGTGTCAAGGTTATGGAAATATATTTTTATTTTTTTCTCATTGTCTGTTCAATCGCTTCATCACAGCGAGGGAGGTTAGTTTGATATTGCACAATTCACCTTATTGATGTATATGAATACTTGGACATAAATCATATGTTGAATGAATATCTGGCGATAAAATAAAAGAAAAATATACCTTGAGGTCACCCACGTACTAAAATCCGGGTGCTGCAATTTATGATCGCGAAAATGGATAGTGACGGTTGCAAGATACATAGATATATATATATATATATATATATATATATATATATATATGAACTTCTAATGTAGCTTTGAAAGTAATTGCTACTGAATATTCAGCACCTAATTATCATTATACTGATACAACTAATTTAATGACATAATTGTTTGAATCAATATTGCTAAATGATTTCCTTTCATCATCATTTTCTGTATTTCTTTTTCCATATTCCCAACAAATTTCATTCAAAGTTAATCAGTGTCTTTTCTATTTTTATCTGTATCCTGTGAGAAGTGTGACAGATGCAATAATGCTGATTGGATTATTGCTAAATGGGTTCTCATACGTTTTCATTGCCGGTCTTTAAAGATTAGTAGTAAAAAAAAAAAACTACGTAACGACTGCTTCAAAGAAACATTTTTTTTTTGTTTTCAAAGTGGCGTGTTATATTGAGGATGGAAACGTGAATAAGCATTAAAATAAATTGGCTCCGTTGAAAACATTGTGTATACATTCGGACATGCAAACGTTTATGCGATCATCGTAGATACATATAGATATATATTATCAACAGGAAGAAGTCTTTTATTTCAAGTTTGTTATTCAAACCTCATTTGGCTTTGTCTAAGACAGTAATTTTTGAAAAATGATATCGAATTACCAATGGCCGATGTCTATTTGATCGACAAGTATTTATATATAGATAGATAGACGTACACGTGTGTGTAACAGAGGCGTAAAAATGATGATTGGGATTGGCAGGTGTGAACCAGATGGCCAATAAATATTTTAATAATATAGCTGTGTGCCGTCGGGTAGCAAATACGAACACCTTGCTATTCATTCGCATACACGAATTCGATTATTACTATTTTTCTGTAGTAATGCCAACTAAAATCCTGTGAATACATTTGTCCATATCATATATGTATACTAATTGAATTGAAACGAAAAGCAAGTGCTGTATATAGATACCTATATGCTCACTCACCTTGATAAAACAGTCGTTGAATGAGAGATTATGTCGCAGTGAATTCTGCCATCTTCTTGTATCTTTTCGATAATATGGAAATCTGTCAGCAATAAATTTATATATCTCCGCTAGCGGTAGCATTTTGTCTCTTGATGACCATATCGCCATTGCTGTCAATGAGATGTATGAATATGGTGGTTTTTGATCGCCGTAAGTGTCTCGCGACGGTCGTGGCATTATTATAAAGCAACTGTTTCACCTGTGGATATCCAAAAAGCGGCAAACAAAAACGAATCATGGATTCCGATAAATTCACTGTTTAACATACATATTATTCTGTTTCATCAGAATTTTTACAATTATTACACCATTATCACCCAATATTTATTTCCTACTATATTTAATTGTTTTGAAATCACTCAAAAGGAATATGATGTGCATTAAAATGATCTTTTTTTTTTCTTCTCTTTTTTACTCAGTAGAATGTCACTAACACTGATACACAATTTTTCTTTTTTTTTTTCGTTTTTCCTCATAAAATATGCACTCGCGCCACAAGTAAATTCATCGTTGCATTCATATACATATATGCATATATATATATATATATATATTTGTTTGTTGAAGCGCGACGTGAGTCTTGTAGATGAGACAAGACTGTAAAAGAGATGTAGAGGACGAGTCCGTGCGCTCCCACGTTGGGGGCTTCTCAAACACTGCCCGTTCAACAATCCCCACACCCCCGCTTGAATATCGTCCCCACTCTGCGCAGTCGTATATACAAACCAAGCTGCATCACGCTCATTGGTTTATCCACTTCGCCCCATTCACTCAACATAATTACCTGGCTCGTTCACTATCATCCAATAGAAATGGAGACCAGTTCACAGATACCACCTCCAATTATTCGTATAGGAAAAAGGCATACACTTTGTATGTTAACATTTTTTTTTTTTTTTTTTTTTTTTCACGTATACATATGTTACAACTTCGTTTCACCACTCCACCATAGTAATTCGTGCTATCACGTGGCTTTCACAATTGGATAAGGCGGAGTTTGGAAAAAGCTCCGCCTCATATTGTCGAGATGAATTTTATACCGCAGGCAAAAGTGCAATGGACAGTAGTTTTATATATATTAGGAACCATGTGGTGAAGTATATGCCGCATTTGCACAGCCGATCAATCGATCATTCGTGAAAAAAAAACAAAATAATCATCACAATAATTACATTATATTTTTTTTTTCCTTTTGACAATGCAAACATGATTATTAATTGAATGTTTTTTTTCCTCATAAAAGTAAATGTTCCTTGTACATTCGACTGTTATTTATTTTCATTTTGAATCTGCGCATTCGAGTGTTGCTAATTATTTTAATGGTCAGGAGTATTGGGTAAATAGTTCAATAGATTATTGAAATGAATTTATTGGAAAAAGGAAGAGGTGAAGCAGATAACGAGATGATAAATATATATTGAAAATGAAGGTAGTATTGAAGATGAGCCGAGGGCTGCAAGGCGTATATAGATACATATATATATAAATATATACGTTATATATAGTGAGAGTAAGTTAAACGGCTTGTGAGAGAGATGGAACGAAAAAAGGTAATTGATTTCGCGCTCGAGTAATCGCATCTCTTAACGGGTGTGGGTAAGGTCTTAAAGTACCATCGTATGTCTTTTGTATGGGCATATAGTTCATGCCTCGTATACGTTATGGCCGCAAATGTGGTCTTGGCAGACACCCCCTTCTAGTTTTACTTCAACTTTTAGTATCCACAATTTAAGGGTATTTCGTTTTTTTTTTCTTTTTTTTTTTAATGGCCTTTTTATAAAGTTAAAAAATGTAGCGATTCATTTGGCTGCGAGTGGTATACGTAGTATTTATTGAAATATATGTTTATTTTTTTGACAATTTTCATTTATATTATGCTGAAATAAATTATGTACATAGCAATGGCAATTTATGTTACGAAAGAAGAAAAACAAAAACAACGTTTATATTGATTAATAACGCGGAAATATACTTAATAACATTTGTCACATTGCAATGATAAATTTATTTTGACATTTGATAATGGCGCCTTATATTTATGGAATGTCCCACGGCGCTGGTGTAGCTTCCGGTTTTAACTTGTGTTACATGTGGGAGAACACAACCAAGTGTTGACCGTATCATCACTTAATCAAATAAAAGTCAGTTGTATTTATATTTTTTCTAACGAAATTTCATGTGAATAACACGATATTATAATTGATTTTTACAACGAACAACTGGTTGTGATATTACAACGTGATACAAACGTCATTAGGTGTTATAATTACTACATCATTATTGACTTTGCTGATTTATTGAGATTGTAAATTGTTTGGGTAATTGTTGTTGTGATTATGGAGCAGAAATCGGTGAATTGGAAGGAGATTAATCGACTGTTTGGTCCTCTTGTTGAAGCGTGAGACGTTTATTCATTATTGCCTTTTATTAATATCTATTGAAATTTCTTTTTTTTTTTCTTCAATTTTTCATTTTGTCCCAAATTAGCGATTTGAAAGAGAGCAATATAATTCTTGAAAAAACGCTAACTGGGGGTTTGGTAGTCCCAAAAAAATATGGATTTATCCTCGATGAATGTCGACATCTTTATAAAAAAAAAGCCATTAAGAAAAAAAAAAAATCTGATATTCATCAACGACAAATGGTGAAATGTAGACCTGAAGCTTATGATTTAGATGATGACGATAATTTTGATTTATTTGGTATTTATTATTTGGTTTATTGCAACAAATGTTTTTATGAAATGTCTTTTAATGAATGAAGGAATTTTTCTAATAGTTTTGTAAAGTTAATTTTAGACGTACTCTCAATTTTACATCCACTAATGTCGTCAAATCATCAAATTTATCATCGAAAAACTCACAAACATCGAATAAGTCAACGACTTCAGTCAATTCGTCTGCTATAAAAAAAAATCAAAATAAAAAACCATTCAAAATACCTGATTACGTCAACAGTTGCAATTATAAATTCTTTGACGGTAAACACGTATTTATAAGTAATAAAAACACCGCAGCCAAATTTCGCGAATTTATGGGAGATGAATTTGAAGGATATGAATCATGTGTAACACTCATTGAGCCAATTTTCGAAAAGTTTTTGAAGCAACACAAACGCTTTGCATACAAATATATTTTGAAGCATATGCCTGAAGAAACGTCATTAATGGCAGGCCAAATATCTGTACGTCAATTGCAGGCATATTTTAGACGAATATTTTGGGGTGTTGTACCTGTTGAATTGTTCGGCAATCAAAGGAATACAAGAAAAATTCGTAAAATGGTAAATAAATATTTGCAAACGGCATTTGGCGAGTATTTTTCTGCACAAACAGTTACAAACACTTTAAATGTACGTACATATTCTTAATTGATGGTTTAACAGAAAACAATTGGTAAACATATATTTGCAAGACAATGAAACGAATAATTATTTTAGATTAGTGCTGTTGAATGGCTTCGTGTTATTGAAGACGACATTACAAAGATATCAATTATGTCGCAATTAGTTGAATCATTTTTTGAAATATATATCATGGCTATATTGGGAACATATATTTATACAGAAAAATTGACATGGAGTAATGAAAAAATATTTATTCGAATGAATCATTGGGTTTCTAATACGAATAAATATATTGCAGGACAAAAAGCTAACGGAGTTTATAAAGAAATAAAAAAAAATGAATTGAAGAAAGAAATACCAAGTAATATACCAAATGCAAAGTTGACTTTGCATATGAAGAAAAGTGGCATACGGCCAATTTTGCTAATAAAGTATATATAAATTATCGTTGCTATAATTTCATGATAAACTTCAGTGATAGTAAATAATTTCAAATAAAAATACAAATATTATTCATTACAGTCCGACTCCAGCCCAGAAAAGAGAAGCTACTATTTTGAATAAATTATTGCATCAGTTATTTTTGAAGAAATTCGAGCTCACGAAACCGAAAAAAATCGAACAACTTTGGCGTAATGTTCACAAAATTTATGCGGGCAAAGCCAAACGACCATTATATTTTATAACATGTGATATTCACGACGCTTTTGGCTCTATTAATCAACGTAATTCATCGTTTAGATGTTTCTTTTAGGATAAAAACATTTTTTATGTCAATACTTATTATTTTTATTTTATCGCTGATAGAAAAATTATTGGAGATGATATTTTCTATGATGGATGAATTAGATGACAAATTAGTTGTGCAAACTTTTGCAATATTTAATCCGCGATTTAGTACACAGCAATATATTTACCGTGAATATTTCGATTGTCCATCATTGCCATTGACATTACCACGAAAGACACTGTCCTGCAGAGACACTAACAAACGTAACATAATATTGGACAAAGAATGGTTGAAAAGTCGAATGCAGTCTTACCTAATGCGACGAAAAGTAAGAAAACATACAAGTTATTTTGTCATTATATTGTTTTCATACGGAATAATGTGGAATGTTCTGCTCATAGATATCAATAAATAATAAATTGCATTATCAACTGAAAGGAGTTGGACAAGGTGTCCCGCTCTCTTCACAGTGGTGTGAAATTTATTATAGCCATATGGTAAAAGAAGAATTGGCGAATTTCCTGAAATTTGGTCACTTAGTCCGATATGTAGACGACTTTTTGTATGTGACTGAAGATAAAACTATGGCCGAACGGTACGAAAGCAGCCCACCCATTGAATTTCAATTATTATTCTTATTCATTATATAGAGCTTTACATTGATGACTGCATATCTATGCCGTAATGTAGATTTTTAGATAGAGTTCACAATGGCATAGAGAGTTACAACTGTACTTTTAATACGAAAAAAACGTTGTCAAATCTACTGCCATATGCCGCCGAAGAATTTGTATATCTGGGATATCGTTTTAATATAAAAACTTTTGATGTCTTACCAGAATTTTCGGATATTCCGGTGCGCTACTCAACAAATTTCAGTAGACCGGATCCTACGAAAACTCTATCGTATGTTTATAAAATATAAAATCACGTAAAGGAATAATTACATTTTGGTTTGATTTGTCGAATTTATTTCCAGATTTCTGGAAAAAAATCTGGCAAATTTCCAAAATTTAAAAGTCGTTAGACTTGTACTGGATCCGGCAATTAATTCAAAGAAATCTATAGAAAAGGCGATTCACCAGATAACAATACTATCAGGAAAACGTTGTTTAGCCTTTTTAGTAAACATGATTGATCTCAAAGAAATCTCCGGATATCGCATATTTACCACCATAAAAAACCATTCTGTCAATCCACTATGTGTCAAAATATCAAGGCTCCGTTTTCGAAGTAAGAATATATTAATAAAATTGCCAAACATGAGAGGAACATTATTCAATAAATTAATTGTAATATTGAAAATTTGGTTTCAGAGAATAAAGTATCAGCGAAAAATTTTTATTCGTTGAAAAAATCCATTTGGAAAGCTTATTCCCAAGTGTTTCGGAGCAATAGTGAATTATACAAAAAAATTGGGCCACGCATAAAGCTTCTGTTGAAATCATTTGGCAAAACTGACTGACAAACATGAAAAAAAAAGTAACATTTATGCACTTCTTATTGAATGTTTGAAGTATTTTTTATTACTTTTGATAATCTATGTTTTTTTTTGTTTTTCTTTTGTTTCTTCAGTCATTAGTATAATTAGATATATATATATCATTTATCGAGTCGTGATGGTGTTACGCCAAGTCGTTTTATGATATATTCAGGCATACAGTATGTGGGATTTATTGGTTTTAAAACGGAATCGGCTTCTAGAAGTGAAATTGCTGCGAGACCAAATAAAGTATGAAATGGATCTACCACATCACCAGGACGATCGCTGAAACCACCCGTTTCCGCATCTTGACAGGAGAGAACAAATTCCAGCTGCAAATTTTATCATACTTCAAATTTCCATTCAATACAATTTGTTTCGTGTGGATGATTATGATAAACTTACCAATTTTTTCTTGTCGATCCAATGTAAACGACCCAAAATTGTTAAAGACGAAAGTACCCACCACGAATAACATACGTCCGGCAATTTTTCTGGTCTACCATTCAAACCGCCCGACGGTAATTGTCGTTCGCACAACCACCATCCTAATCTGTCCGCATCTACCAAATGCAAACTGTCTGTTGGTAAAAATAAATAAAAACATTATTTAAATACATATGCGATATTATGAATATTTTATATAATCTAAGATTTTGTACACTGGGGATAGGAGATCAGAATCGCGATCTGGTATGTCTTTCATTCATATAATCACCTGTAATTGATAAGAGTCCAAGACAACAGTAAATTAATCCAGCATGACTTTCAGATCCAGGCTTTGATCCAAATCCACCATCAAAATTCATGCAACTCCGTACAAATTCGACGGCTTTATCGACGTTTATTGCATCAAGACGTCCCTAAAAGAATTAATTAAACTATTAAAATACAATTGATGAAGCGAATTACACTAAATGAATTATAGAATAATAAATGTACCAGCAAGGACAATGTTGCAACTGCACAAAATGAAAATCGTGTATCAACTTCACCCCAAATATCACCAGTAAAACTTCCGTCTGGCTGTTGTCGATCTTTTACATATTTCACAACTTTATCAATATCAATAACATCCAAGGAATTATACATACAAAGAATTTGTACTGCACTCAAAGTATACAATAAATGTGGATCGTGATTTATACTTGGACTTATTCCTCCACAATCGCTTTGGCATTGACTGATAAATTCTAGTACTTCATCTTTACTAGTACTCTCTAAATCGCCCATAAGATCGAGTGCTGTTAGGCCCCAATACATACCAGACATTCGCAAATACTCTGTCATACAATATGTCTAAATAATCATAAAAAAATATTTTACGTTATTAATCTCATTGAGTTCACGAGCAATACAATTTATTATGAGTATTTACATAATCATCTTTGTTGGTTCCATACGATACGATATATTCTGTATGCTTTTCCAATAGTAACTTTGGAATGGTACTTGGTAAAATCACATCTTTCATTGGTATCGACTGTTGAACAATAAGATAAGTCTCATTATTAATATGGCACAAACTTTCAGTTATAAATAAATTATAATATATATATATATATATATATATATTTTTCATTTTTAGAAATACAAGTATCGGTTTATCATCTTACCATTATGACTACATAATATACTCAGCTGATAGAATTCGCCAATACTCAAATAAAATTCACTTAATATCCGTTCGGAAATTGTCAACAACACTCCACTCAATAATGTTCAATTATTTTGCATTGATAAATTGTTGTGATGAAATTTCCATATTATGTCGTTCAATATAATTATTCACATGTTATGACGCCATTTATTGCGTATAGACTATAGTTTTTGATGATATTCGTCATCATACGTAAAAAAAAATTATGAGAATTTACAAATAATCGCAATTTGTAGAATCTGCTTTATCGACAGTATGGCACACTCGTTTTTGTTAAAAGTACCACTAACGGCGCTACATTTTTCATATCTATACGTTTTTTTATATATATATATGTATATGTACTATGCCAATTTTGACCAATAGAAATGTGATACTCCAATGGCGGAAATAAACCCAATGTGACGTGAAGTTCGCGCCTTCGACGTCGAGAGCGACAGTAGACGTCCCTTGGTATTCTCAACGTGCCCGATAGAATTCTAACGCAAAAACAACCTACAGTACCATATAATGCACATGTGCGATAGATACATTCAAACACAGTGTTGAACACAGTGTTTTTTTTATTTACATGTAAAGTGTATTGTTGAATAACTGCATATATATACCAATGTATGCGGTTAATCAACATCTCCATACATTGTAATTACAAAACGTGTGAAATTGTTGAAGCATTTATATACCGGCGATTCACTATCAACAGAAAAAAATGGCGAGCACGGGTTGTTCGGCTTTTGCGCCTGATGGACAATACTGGGCATTTTGTGGACAAGATGGAAAATTAAAAATTTGGGAAACATCCGCAAGCAGATTGAAACAAGAATTTGTTCCAAATTTACATCTGTCATCGCCATGCAGTGTTTTAGAGTGGATGAATGTTGGACAACAATCTATAAACACCACGGTATACCATGTGCTCATTTTTTATTTATTAATTCTGCAACAAACTTATATAGTACAATTTAATGAATATTGGTATTACTGCCATTGTAAAATGAATTCATTACAATTCCATTGTTGAGAAGTTCATTCTAATATTCTACAGTGATACTAAAATAAATTTTCAATGATCATCAGTTTTTAGGAGGTTATGTTACAATATAATCTTTTACTTTTCAGCCATCGCCATGGAAGAAACGCAAGAGGAAATCCATTATAGAAGACATAGAACAAAAGCAAATTATTGCAATGGGTTCTGTAAATGGAAGTGTCACTTTATATGATGTGGCTACAGCATTAGTTAATAAAGTATTGGAAAATGGTCATTCTGGAGCGGTAACAGCAATAACGTGGTCAGCGTCTGCTGGGTTATTCACAGCAGCCGATGATAATCAAATAGTTGAATGGAATATTCAAGATAATGGAATTAAATGTAAATGGAAGTCTGGCAAGAGTAAAATCACCGCACTTGCGGTTTTACCAGATGGTCAAACAATTTTGTCGGCAGACCGATTAATAAAATGGTGGGATCTGAAGACGAAACAAGTGATGGGAACATTTACTGGACATGCAAATCCAATAAAATTTTTGAGGCCTGTTAATGTCGATTCTAATACATGTTACCTGATTAGTGGTGCTAGTGGCGATTCTTACCTCAGTGTATGGTCTCTCGCTGACGTAAGTTGAATATATTTGTCACCATAAAATATATATTTATTTATTACTATTAATCAAATAACAGAGTTCTGTAATATTTTTATTTTTATTAATTTCAGCCCGCCAAAGGCAAAACATCTATTGCTGCATTGATATTGCAAGATGACCCTGTATCAGTATCTATACAAGTCAATGAAAATTCACAACTAACAATTCTGAGTGTAAATAAATCGGGACAAGCACACTTTTTTATGTATCAGCCAAATGGAACATGCACCAAACCATTAAAGCCAAACGTCACAATTTTCATAGCATCAGACTCGCGACAGAAGGAAGGAATACAACAGATTCCAATTCAATCCGCATACTTAACAGAAGACAATAAAATGCTTTTGGCATATAGTTCATTAGTGACATTAACATTTGAAAAGATTGAGCCCGATCTTTCTGATAAAGTACAGGCATTGGTGCGAGGTGATGTTAAATGGACAAAGGAGAGGAAAGATGAGGCAATTACTAAAGTTAGAGCTGTTGAGACTGAAGGAAATGTTGAATATCTTTCACCTGGTGCTACAAATACAACGGTCAAACGTACGCGTAGTGGAGTTGGTTCACAATTGCCATTAAAAGACAGATTAGAAAATTTGAGTTTGAATGCTGAAACAAATACGGTTGGTCGAACGCCAACTAAAGGAGCAAATATGGCACAATTATTGATGCAAGGTTTAAATAGTAAAGATAAAAATATTCTTATGAATGTGCTGCAAAATAAAGACGAGACAATTATAAAAAATACAATTGCTAAATTGCCAGTGCAGGCAATACCATCATTATTGAAAGAATTAACAGCAATGTTACAAGGGAAAACTTTTATAAGTAAAGTGGCGCTTACGTGGTTGAAAACGCTTATACTTACCCATACAGCGCATCTTCTTTCTCTTCCGGATATTGGTGATGCACTGAGTCCAATTCTCGGATTGATTGACGCAAAACTCATGATTCTATCAGAGCTATCTAGGTTGCGGGGTCGTGTAGCTCTTGTCACTGGTCAGATATCACACTTGAGCGAAAAACAAAATGACGATATCACTGAGGAATGCCTCCTTGTTTACCAAGATCCCGGTATGTTCATTATTATTATGTTATTTCATATATCAAGTTGTGTTATGGCCTTCAAATGTATTTATCAATTATATTTTGATGGAACATTTTAGATTCATCAGATGATGGAACTGATGTTGGTGAGATGGCGGCTGAAAGTGAATCCGATGAAAATTGGGATGAAATTTCAGATCAACAGGAGATGGAGGACGAAGAAGTACATGAAGATATGGAAAATGGTAGATCCGATGATGACGATGATGCATCTATGTGCAGTTGAATAAATCTTGATAATTATTGAAAAATGTATCTGTGGGTTGTATCCAATTTTTCTTCCGAATTTTACAGCTAATTATATTTTTTAAGATTTTCAAACCGACATAAACGTTCATTTATTTTTTTTGCAAACACCATGTGAAATGAAAGTATTTTTTTTTAAGGAATTTCTTACACAAACATTTAATGTACTAGTATATTATGTCCTTAATGGATAAAACGATTTGTTCAGAAAGAAAAAAAAACAAACAGGAAAGATATGGGCGAATGTATTTTCAAGTGGAAGTTTTTAACTTGAATTTAACACTGGGCATTTGTCACAATGTCAGCAAAAATGACAGGCATTGTCCAATATGGAGCAACATTTTTTCGATACATTGTTGCTAAAATAAATGATTTTTAAAGAGTTATCACAACGTAATTACATTTTTATCCCCTCCGAATATTTATGGGCTTCTGATTGTAACTGTTGATTCGCGAATTGAACTGATTGATGTTGTCGGCCCACTTGAGTTTGACCTCAAATTGTTCTTTGGTTTTAATCTTGACATTGTGTCCTGTTTATGTATCAAAACATTGACGGGTCAACTGATACATTTGTATCTATTCGATTAACTAAATATATGACATTCTCATATATTAATATACGATGAAGAATTTCATGTATTTTTTTTTTCCAAAAATATTCCATGCCTAAGCAATATACTCACAAATTCAATGTAATGTACTCTTACACTTTGACATACTGATCATTGCCAGAATTAAATGCAATATGATGAAGCCATGAATAGATGGGGCATTGCAATCTAATAATTAATTTTAAATATAACAAATAAGATATGCATTATAATATTGCCAACTGAACAAACTTCAACTTGATGAACTTCGATAATACATCAACTGTCGAATTGTACTTGATATGAATAATGAATTGAATACCCACATCATATACTGATTGGCAACATGACATATTTTTTTAACAAAATTATGACGAGAAGGTCACAAGTTCACCAAATATTTTTGATTAAATCTGAGAAAATTCAGTATAAAAGCTTGCATTCAACAATGAAAAAAGTATCATTCTCCGGTTGGTGGTTCAAGCAACATTACCGAAGAGGACACTAAAAAAGGACATTGAAAATGCTGAAAGAGTTCTTGGTGTTGGCCGTCACGGCTTTTTGCCTGGCTTCTGCGTTTGCACCGGAGTCGCACACTGCTGATGTGGATTTTCTCCACAAACAGAAACGCGTCTACGAATTGTTTATGTACATTGACCAAGCAAAATTGTACGGCAGCGATTTCTATGAAGTTGGACACACCTATGACATCGAAAGTAACATCGACTTTTACAATGACAAAGTAAGTCTTCCACGCTTCAATTATATCCATCATTCTTTACGATTCAATATGTTAACTGTATATTTTATTTAAATCAATTATTTTGTGACATTGCAGATGATTGTAAAAGAATTCCTGTACCGATTCAAATTGGGAATGCTCCGTCGCGGTGCATTGTTCTCTGTCTACTACAAAGAACATCGCGATGAACTTCGTGTCCTCTTCCGTCTTCTTTACAGCGCAAAGGACTTCTCAACATTCTACAAGACTGCATGCTTCTGTCGTCTCTACCTTAACCAAGGAATGTTCATCACCGCCCTTACTACTTCAGTAATGTACCGTCCCGATTGCAAGCACATCATTTTACCACCAATGTACGAAGTTTACCCCCATCTATTCTTCGACAATGAATACATCCAAGAGGCTCATCGCTACAAAATGACCACCGGTAATTCAATCAGTAATTAAATAAGGAATTGAAATGACCATTACTGAATATATTTGTTTGATTTATGTTTGTATAGGATTCAAAAAAGGCGGCTCTTTCGATCACTTCGACACTTTCTTCATTGACAAAAACTACACCAGCAGTTTCATGAAATATTATGTCGACAAAGAATACTCCCTTGACTACTTCACAGACGACGTTGGCCTCAACAACTACTATTACTATGTCCGCAATCTTTTCCCCTTCTGGATCACCATCAAGGACCTCGCATTACCCAAACACATTCGTGGAGAATTCTACTACTATGTTCACCAGCAATTGTTGGCTCGTTACTACCTTGAACGTCTCAGTAATGGTTTGGGAGACATTGAAGACTTTGACTTTTACAAAAACTTTGGACCCGGTTACTTCTCCACCCTCGTTTATAGCAATGGTGTTTCTGTACCAAATCGCGATCGTTACATGAGCATACCATCATATAAATACAAATACGTCAAGGAAATTGAAAATGTTGAGATGCGCATTTTGGCCGCCATTGACAGCGGATTCCTCATTGATTATGACGGCAAACAAATAGGTTTGTACACACCTGAAGGATTCAACTACCTCGGTAATTTGATTGAAGGAAATTACGACTCATGCAATACCCGTTTCTATGGCGCCATTGATGCTCTTTACCGCGACATTTTCGGCTTCAACTACGACTGCAAACACAAACACTGCGTTGTACCAAGCGCACTCCAAACATACAGTGCATCTCTTCGTGACCCAGCATTCTACAGATTGTACAAGAGAATAATTGGATACTTCTTAAGATACAAATGCCACCTGCCCACTTATACCTCGAGCGAACTTGAATTCAGCGGTGTGAAGATTCACGACGTTAAAGTTGACAAATTGTACACTTACATGGAGCCATTCGACACTTTCATCAACAATGCCGTAACCGTAGACAGTTTCAAGGATGGTATGACATTCAACATTAAGGCAAAGAAATACCGACTCAACTACAAACCATTCACATACAACTTCAATGTGATGAGCGACAAAGTAACCAAGGGAATGGTTCGCATTTTCTTGGGACCGTCATACGACGATTATTATTACAAGGAACAGAACTATATGTATTACAGCTTCTACAACTTCGTTGAACTCGATAAATTTATTGTTGACTGTAAGAAAAATATTTTATTAATATCCAATGGCAATTTAACTCGTGCAATATGAATTATGACATTCATAATTTGTTTATTTATTATGTTTTTAGTGAAACCGGGCACGAACACAATTGAGCGTCTCAGCACTCACTCTGTCTTTACTGCTAAGGACTTCGTAGGTGGTGATTACTTCTACAAGAAACTCCTCAAGGCTATTGAAGGCAATGAGCCATTCACTTACACCGACAAACTTTACGGATTCCCCAACAACTTATACCTACCTAAAGGTAGAGTTGGTGGTATGCCATTCAAATTATTCATCTACATTAGCCCCGTCGATGAGAGCAAATTCACTCACATTGACCTGCCAATATTCGGCAAGTTCTTCTATGATGGCAAACCTTTCGGTTTCCCATTGGACAGACCAATGTTACCATACATGACGGAATTGGGCAACATGTTCATGAAGGACATCTACATCTATTACACCAAAGATTTTACGGATGCTCACTTCTACCAGAAAGATTTCCACAAGGATTACGTGTACGGTGAATCTGTGAAGAAATCTGAGAGCAAAGAGAAGCCTTTCTACTACATGGACTACGACAAATCAACAATGTTTTAATTAAACATGACGATGAAAGCCATTACCCCTCCCCATTCACCTCCAATTGTAATATTTTGGAGGATTATTTTGAATATATGATCACAATTTGTGCAAACTTTGAAATAAAATAAAATTACATTTCGAATTTATTTATTATGATTATTTTTATAATTTATTCCTATTCACATTCACTTTCCTTCGAAATACTCTTAATTGAAATGAAATATATTTTATGGACACCTATAATTGCTTTTATACTAATAATAATTCGCCAGACTAATGATTCGTTCATGTATTAAAATTCGATCGTTTCAATCCATTTATTATTGACATACAGCTGTGAATATGAATATATTCATTATTACGTTTCATTGAATAACATAAATTTACATGTATAATGAATATTACGTAGCTTTTTATAAGAATATGATTATTATTATTTAAATATATCTGATATATATATATTATAATGTAGGTGTAATACCTAACTTTGTGGTTCACTGGATGAAATCACTGACTTTGCGTGCTAGTGGAAAAAACGTTATAATAAAGAATTATTCACTAGTATATACTCGTACGTACTATATACATACTTCAGTGGTATATATTTATTGCATATATTCTAATAGATATCTGAGGTAAATAATTTTTATGCTCATTTTTACTTATCGCACCTCGCACAAAATTAGAACTGAAATAATAGTTAAACTATCAAAATGTAATGTGCTCATTTTTTTTTTGCATTAGAAATCAATTTGCTTTATTCAAAAAGTCACCTGTAGGCACTTCCGCTAATAATAAATGAACTAAATATATATAATTGTTAAGAATAAATTTTTTATTTCACATCAACACTGTAAATTACATGAATATATTATATCATTTTATCATCTGACCTTTTTCTCTCATATTTTTTGTTAAAGAAATGATTCTGAGAATGTTATTATTATCTGTGAGGCAGATATCTTGCCATTACGGGTTATTTCGAAGCAATGACCGTTTTTGAGATGGTGAATTGAGAGTCCACTTCAACATATTGCATTAATATATCAAATCTATGAATGTCAAAGTTGAACTGATCGAGCGACAATAATCACAGTTACGACACTAAACGTTGGGTTTATAACAGATATCTGTCTATATGATACTGAAAAAATGATATAGAATCATTTTGAATTTTGAACTATTTCAAATTTTTGTTTTTGGATGTCAAAGGTGACATTGAGGCAGATGTTTGTCTCAATAGACCACTATATAAACGCAACTTTTTTGGGCAACTATTGCAATTCGCATGAGGCTATTCAACGTGTAATTTCTGTCATAGCTGCTTTGGAATAAGTGACAATGTGGCAAACTCTTATCGTACTGGCCACAGCATGTTTATGCCTGGTGGCGGCCCATGTACCGGCTGATGAAGTTACGGCTGACAAAACCTTCTTAACAAGACAAAAGGTGCTTTACTCACTTTACTGGCATCCGGATCAACCAACTGCAGTCAACTCAGAGTTATATCAAATCGCTCGCTCATGGAGTATTGAAGACCACATCGGCTCTTTCGATAATGCGGTAAACAATTAATATATATTTTTTGCTTTTTGTGCTGTTTTTATTTTTTTATTTTTTTCCCAATCTGTATTCGTACGGTCACATATCAACGTCAAATTAATGCGAATTTTAGACGGTAGTTCACGAATTTGTTCAACGTTACAAACACGGATTGGTTCATCGCGATGTCGTATTCTCCGTGTTTCATCCTGACCATCTCGAGGAGGCTGTTGCTCTCTTCAGGGTTTTGTATTACGCCAAGGATTTTGATACATTCTACAATACCGCTGTGTGGGCACGATTCAATGTCAACAAAACACTTTTTGCATATGTTCTCACGGTGGCAATTATCCACCGTCACGACACTAAATACATTCGTGCACCGGTACTTCACGAAATTGTACCCCATCTCTTCTTCAACAATGAAGTTATACAGGCAGCTTATCGTGTCAAAATGGGTGACAGCAGTAAGTAAAAATTTTAACAGATATTATGATTAAAACATTTTATTACAATATAAATGAGCAATATTATTTTTCGAATAGGCGTAAAAAAGAGTATCGGGGTGAAATATCATGAAGGTGGTGATGTCGTTATTCATTCAAACTACAGTGGATGGTATATATCTCATGAATACGCTGACGAACAATTGACTTACTTCACCGAGGACGTGGGTCTTAACGTTAATTATTTCTACTTCCTTCATGATTATCCATTTTGGATGAATAGCCACGAGTACAATCTTCAAAAAGTTGTTCGTGGTGAAAGCTATTACTATGGCCACAAGCAATTATTAGCTCGCTACTATATGGAACGTTTGTCTAATGACTTGGGTGAGATTGAATTAATTAACTGGAATGAGCATATTCTCACTGGATATTATCCCACGTTGAATCATCCAAATGGTTTGCCATTCCCTCACCGTGAATCATACTCCAAAATACCATATTATAAATATGATGTGTTGCACGATGTTCAAGAAATTGAATCACGAATTTCTAGCACAATTGATATTGGTTATGTATATGACGATAGTCGTCCACCAAAGCTAATTGATATTTATACACCGGAGGGTTTCAACCTCCTTGGAAATCTTATCGAGGGTAATGCAGACTCTGTTAATGCAAAATATTTCGGTAGCTTTGATCATTTATGCCGAAACGTTCTTGGGTTTGGTGTACAACCTATTGACAAACAACATATTATTCCAAGCGCATTGGAATATTTTACAACAAGCTTGAGAGATCCTGCATTCTATCGTATATACAAAAAAATTGTCGGTTACTTCTTGAAGTACAAGGAGCATCTGCCAAAATACACCCACGATCAATTGGTATTTCCAGGTGTGAAAATTGAATCTGTTGTTGTTGACAAATTACTGACATTCTTCGAACACTTTGACTCGATTATCAGCAATGGTATACCAGTAACATCGCAAACGGATGCGGAGACGAGCGTCATTAAAGTCCGTCAACATCGACTGAATCATAAACCATTCACTTATCATATCACTGTTAATAGTGAAAAAAATGCAAAGGCTTTTGTTCGCGTTTTCTTGGGACCGAAATACGATCAACACGGTCATGAACTTGACTTTGTTGACAATTATGTGAACTTCTTTGAGCTTGATCAATGGATCGTTGATCGTAAGTATAATAAATTAAAAAAAAATTACGGAATTTCTCATTGCATCGATTGATATTTATTCATTCATTTTTATTGCAGTTAAATCGGGAATAAATAAGATTGAACGCAGCAGCCACGAATCTTTATTTATTGTACCAGATGAACAGTCAACTGTTCCTTTCTGGAATAAACTCACTCATGCTATTGAAACCGGCGAAACCTATACATATAGTACACACGTGTCTGGATTCCCCGATCGATTGGTATTACCTAAAGGAAAGAAGGATGGCCTGCCATTGAAACTCTTCGTTTATGTCAGTGAATTTGATGAATCTCACAGTGTGAATGTTGTATCACCTATATGGGGAACAACGGTTGTTGATGGTAAACCATTGGGATATCCATTGGACCGTCCACCTGTACCGCATGTTTTCAATCTACCTAATGTATACTTCAAAGACGTTGTTGTATTTCACAAACACGTCGATGAACTCAATCTCACCGTCTAATATGTCTATATAAATATATAATTGTCACATCATATTTTTATTCCAAGTGACAAGAATGTATTAAATAAAATGATTGATGATTTGGAATTCCATTATTTTTCAAATATACGACATATACAACAAGTTTGAACGAGATAAAACATTATTTTTTCATTGATATTCATAACATTATAATCCTATATATATTATTATTTGGATGTTGGAGAAAAATAGTAAACAGCGTTAATCAAAATCATTTGATGAGAACGTTTAATATCTACGGATTTATAAATAGATCTGACCTCTGTGCTATTATTCACAATATTTTTCATTTTTATATTTGACATAACACATGGGACAATATGATGTAAAAGAATGAATCAAAAAGAATTGAATCCCGATTCGTGGATGCAATAATTTACTAGTTTCATAAAACAACGATGATGAAAAATGGAGAGACAATAAATGATGCTCGTTGTCAATTTTCCGAGTAGAATAATTCAATTAGAGGTGAAAATAAATAGCGGAGAAAAACAAAAATGTTATATTTCTTCTCTAACATTCATCGAATTATTCGTGAAGTTCAATTGCTGTACAGTTGCTTTATCTCTAATGCAGCCGAAGATTAATTGTGGGACCATTGACACCCATTAATATTCTTCTATAATTGCTTATACAATCTTGCAATATCTATATCTTTCTTGTTTGCTTTTGTTTGTAAAATCATTTACTAAAACTTTTTTTATAGAGGATAACATATACAGCGATTCATAGAGCATAAAATATAAATATATATATGCGCAGCTGTCCGGGAGTCGTAGAGAAATAAATTATCTCATATAATGTAAACAGAAATATACTACTTGTTTATCTAACCCACGACCCTCTTTAATCAATTTTGCACTATTATAATGGAAGGAGTATATGTCATATGTGCTCTATGTATATGTGGGTTATATTTTTGACCCGAAGTCTCATGATTAATTTCCCATCAGAACTATAAAATGGGTTGACGATCTAATGATCGTACATAGTCTTGCCAAGAGTACGAGACGAGAATTGTTATATTGGTCCATCTAACGTGAAATCAATTTTTCAGCATAAACGGAACTAACTTATAACAATGAGACTGGCATTATTATTGGCCATTGTGCCACTATGCATGGTGGCTGTGCATGCTAATCAAGGTTCTTACTTTACAGAGTTGACGGCAGATCAGAACTTTTTAATGAAACAAAAAAAAATATTCAATTTATTTTACCATATATCGCAGCCGGATATTGTTACTCCTGATTTGTATAAAGAAGGTAAAGAATACGACATTGAAGCAAACATTGGCTCCTACACCAACCAGGTGAATATATATCAGGCTCAAAAAAACAAAAAACAAAACAAAAATACGATTATAGACTAATATTTATCTGAATTATTTATTGTAGAATGCCGTGAACGAATTTTTGGAGCTTTACAAATTTGGATTTTTACCACGTGGTGAAATCTTTTCGCTGCTATATCCAAAGCTCTTGACTGAAACTAAAATACTCTTCAAATTATTTTATTATGCCAAGGACTTTGATACCTTCTACAAAACTGCATTGTGGGCTCGTGTTTACATCAATGAAGGTCAATTTATTTGTGCACTCTATCAAGCGGTATTGCGTCGACCTGACACACAGTTTATTCAACTTCCGCCGCCATATGAATTTTACCCGCATGCATTCTTCAATTCTGAAGTCATTGAGGCAGCCAAAAATACCAAAATTTACAATAAAATTGGTGAGAATAACAAATAATTATATGTTTATTTATTTTTAATTGAATTAAATGTTGGAAATGATTTTTTAGGTGGAGTTGAGGGTAATTCTTATATTATTCGAGCCAATTATTCAGGTTGGTACTTGAATCGTGATTATGATACTGAAATGAAACTCAAATATTTTATTGAGGACATTGGTCTCAATACCTACTACTTCTTCTTGCGTCAAAATAATCCATTCTGGTTGGAATCCGACGAATTTGGTCTTGACAAGTTATCGCGAGGTGAAGAATATCTGTACAGTCACAAACAGCTCTATAACCGTTACAATTTGGAACGTTTGGCCAATGGACTCGAGAAAATTGAAGATTTTGATTGGAACAGTGAATTTTATCCTGGTTATTATCCAACAATGGTTTATCGCAATGGTTTGTCATTTCCACAACGTCCACACTGGAGCAGGATTCCACATTACAAATACAAATTTCTTTTCGTAAGTATTATTTGTTGACTTGACTAAATTGACAATAAAATCCCAGAAAATAAATAAATAAATAAATTCATTTTGATTCAGGCTGTTCAAGAGATTGAATCACGTATTTCTGCTGCAATTGATTTGGGTTATGTTATTGATGCTGATGGTAAACAAGTGAAAATTTTTACACCAGAGGGTTTGAATATTATTGGAAACATTATTGAAGGTAACGCGGACTCGTGCAATAAAAATTTTTATGGCAGCATTGACATTGTTGCCCGAAGAATTCTCGGTTACAATCTCGAGCCCAAATCACCGTATCAAATTGTTCCCAGCGCTATGGAATCATTTTCATCTTGTATGAGGGACCCGGCATTTTATCGTCTCTATAAAAGAATCAGTTACTTTTATTATCGTTATAAAACTCATTTGGCGCCTTATCCCAAGGAGGAAATTATTTATCCCGATTTGAAATTTGAATCAGTGGTTGTGGACAAGTTACTGACATATTACGACGACTTTGACGCGACTATCAGCAATGGACTGCCAGTAATTAGTCAGAAGGAGGCTGACACATTCCACATCAAAGTACGTCAACAGCGTCTCAATCACAAACCATTTACCGTTCATATCACTCTCAATTCTGACACCGCACAAAAAGTAGCTATACAATTATTCCTCGGGCCGAAATACGATGCCCAACACAATCTGTTAGATTTTTCCGAAAGCTACAAATACTTTTACGAAATAGACTATTGGATAACTGATCGTAAGTAATACAAAACAATACCAAATAATATCTGGTATTTTTCATGATGACAACTCATTTTTGTTTATTATTTATAGTGTCTGCTGGCAGCAACAAACTTGAACGCAATAGTCATGATTTCTTCTTCCTGCGTCCTGACGACCAACCCAGCGAAATATTTTACAAGAGAGTTGAGAATGCTTTAGAGGGTAGCGCACAATTGACTTATAAGCAGAATATTTACGGTTTTCCAGAGCGTTTACTTTTGCCTAAAGGTCGTCGGGGCGGTTCAACATATCAGCTCTTTGTATTTGTCAATCCAGTGAAGAATCCGATTGAATATAAATCACGACTCTTTGGAAACTATCCATTTGGTCAACAGGCTATGGGTTATCCATTGGATAGACCGATTTACCGTCCTCACTTTGATGGACCAAATATGTTTTTCAAGGATGTCAACATATTTTTCAAATATGAACTCGATCCTAATGCAACTTCGTAATTTTTTTTGATCAGATTATTATTGAAATAGATTACATGTGACCTTTACTACATTAATACTATTGTAATCGTTGAATCACTTTCATTTTTATATTATCTTTTTGTTCTTTGAAAATAAATGGTTCAAATGAATTAAAGAATATTTTTATAATGACAAAAAAAAAAAAAAACGTTATTGCATTTAATTACCATGCGCACTTATTGAATGTTATTGTAGGACGTCTCCGTGTAACGCCAGTCATTGATGCCTGATGTATATGATTTCGGTTACGTCATCGTATAACTGTATATCATGCGAAAGGTATATAACAGTACATTGACTGTACGTATCGTCAAGCTGATTTGAATTTACTAAATAAATGATTGGTTTGCGTCAAAAAAAACATTCAATGTTGCTTGTATAATAATGACTCGATCATTTTTCCTGTATTTCTAAGAACGTAGTATAATATTTAACTGTGTGTACAAGATTTTTTATTGAAATATACCTGCACGCAATAATTATATATGATTCAGCTCGATTAAATCATATGTCCTACCAAATACATATGTCAATTAAATTGAGCAATTCTATGTGAGATATTATCCGAGTCCTTGATTAGATCATTGGTATAATTAGACTATGAATGAGACGGTAATCAAGCCAAAAATGCCTCAATTATTCTTGAAACATTTCCACAGCCAGTGCTTTCAATTGTCTCCTTCCAACTTTTCCTGATGCAGTGTGCGGTATTGTATCCATAAATTTTATACCAGCACGCAATCTCATTTGATCCGGCAAATTCTTGTCAACAAGTTGATGAATAATATCTTCAGTCACCTGAAATAATGCCATATAATTTGTTCAATTATACTCCATTTTCGTTCATGTGAACAGTACTCAGAAAAATTAAATGTAATTACTCACATCGGACTTTGGTGCTTTAACAATGAATGCAAATGGTTGCTCATCGTCTTCCGAGTGTGGAACAGGAACCACAACAGCCTCAGCCACTCCTGGCAGTGTCTGAATCAATTGTTCAACCACTGCTGGCGGCACATGATGTCCTCGCCATTTAATTAATTCGTTTAATCTCTCAATTATAAAAACTGCACCGTCTTCATCGTAATAGGCCAGATCACCGGTATGTAACCACCCTGCAAGCACTTTTCTTCTTTATAATGTCGATATTATTTTCAATACTATTTTCATTCTTTCATACCTTCGTCGTCAATAGTTTTTTTCGTGCCTTCTGGATTTCTATAATATTCCATGAGAAGGGAAGGGCTTTTGATACACGCTTCACCTTTTTCATTTGGTCCAAGAATTTTTCCACTCTCCGGTTCAATAATTTTCAGTTGAATATTTTTTACCACCGTTCCTACAGAATTTATTTTATAATTTTCAAATTGTCGCACTCCAACTCCACATATTTCAGTTGTTCCTATATATACATTGAAAAATACAAACAACTTTTGATTATATATCATCTGTAAGATTGCTTGAGACATCTGTATATATAGTTTGTCTACTTGCCATAAGCCTGAAAAACACCACAATTCCGGAATGCCTGACGCAACTCCTCCTGCGTTTCTTCTTTTAATGGCGCACCACCAATAACAATTTCTTTTACAGACGATACGTCGAATTGAGTTATCACACCAGATTTGAGAAGTCGATTGACCATACTCGTTCCCATCAATATCCAATTGATCTATCGTAAAATAATTTTGTTTTTCTTAAAACTACTCACATGATTTAAATGATTATTTATATGAATATATATATATATGTAAATTTGAATTTTCAAATTGTCCTTCACCTTAAATTCTTCTAAAATTCTGCACGCGTCCTCCACGACAAAGGGTCCGGGAATAATTCTCTTGCCGTTCACTCGAATTGTACCAAATGAACAGAGTATTCCCGTCACCCAGCACAACGTTGAATACCATAATGCATTCTGATCCTTAATTCTATCAAGTACACCATGCATACACGCAAACAATGATTTATGTGAGTGAACAGCACCCTTGGGCATCCCAGTTGTGCCTGATGTATATAAAATAACAACGGGATGACAGACAGTTGAGAGTTTTTCGCATCGAAAATTTTGAACTTCTATCGGTCCCTGTTTATTTATTATTTTCTCAAATGATTCGAAACCATTTACATTTCCAAAAATTATTATTTTCATATTATATTTCATCTCTCTCACAACGTCAATGGCAACCTTTGAGCATTCTTCATTGACAAATAGAATTTTTGGCTTTGTCAGATTGATAAAATGTTTCGCCACATCTATGAATAATTTTTTTAATTGTATGATTGTTTTACTAAAACTATTTGTGATTTAATTTTTACTTTGTACGTACCTGGTGTCAACCCGTAGTCCCACCATGGATTAAAAATTGCACCAATGTACATTGAAGCAAGAGCAGGCATCACCTGGTCCACATGATTGTGTGTACAAATGGCAATAACATCATTCAGACCAATATTCTGTTTTTGAAGCCACAACGCACATCTCACACTACGATCTACCATTGAGCCATAAGTATCCTCCTTTCCCGTTGTTGTATCCACCTCAATTAATAGCAACCCAATGTAATAATTTGTAAAATCATTGACGACACTTGTGAATAACATACCTGCCCTATTAATTTGGAATTTTTTCTCATTTGCTCTAATAATACTTCGCCAAAATTATTCTTTCCCTTCTCCAAAAATTCACACTCCTCTCCTTTCAATATACCATCCTCCATAACAAACGGTACTTGCTGAATTTCAATGAACAATATTATATTTTATTAACAAGCTCGAACATTTGTTGTAATACTATAAAATAAATGATTTATTACGGTATTCCCACTAATTCTTTTATTAGATTCATCTACAACCATTTTTATCTGAGTGGATAACAGATATGCGATACACTGCTGCACTGAAGTAGTACAATTGAAGAATGAACTGAAATGCATGTGCATGACTGATATCTACTTCATTTTTTATATGGCACAGGTTAAAACGTCATTAGTGCATTAGTATGTTACTCATAATGGGAATGATTGTGATACGACATAGAAATAAGCGATGTCACGTGATTGTATATGTATCAAACTATCAATTTCCTACGACGTCTCGTTGCGTGTCTGATTATTGTAATAAACTCTCATTAACAGAAGTGAATTATCCAATGACATAACGTTAGTTATTTTAGGGTAGTAGACGTATACTTTGTCTCTGGAGCAATTTGTATTCTTATTTATTGTAACTGACTGATTGTTAACTGATGTATTATAAAGTACTTATGTTTATATCACTATTTAAATAATTTGGGAGAACTCATTTATGAAATAACTCATGTGAATATTGTGCGATTATTATGTTAAAAAATTAGTGGATAAATAGTATAAATGATTGATGTGTATCGGTGGGTTAATTGTATCTTCGCGGAAGTGCCATACCCGGTTTTGATGTTGGTCAAGGTCAAACATGTTTAGTAAAGATTGCCAAGTATGAAAAGAGGAATGTGGGACATTACTCTGTCGACTTGTGGGGATACACGTACGGGAGTACAGGTATATGCTGCTCATACTGAGCCTCGAGTTCAAGAACATCAGTTTTGTTATGACTATCACCGTGTGTCCAAGTAGCCTCGAGTCAAGTTTATAAGAAATTCATACAACATATCATTAGTTATTTCATTATATTTGATTCTAATTCAAGCACTCACTGCCCAACAATCATCATGGAATTTCGAACCTTTGTTGTAAGTAATATTTCCATTTATATGAGTTTAATTTTATCCGATGACAAAACATCTAAAAATTAAATCGATTGCAGATACAGCATGTGAACAAATATATGAATAGATAACAGAGTGCATTTCCTTTAATCTTTAACATTCTAAACAAAAATATGGATAGGTAATTGGGTGGTGATTAAATACACATTATAGACATGTACATTTATTTCTAATTCAAATATATTCTTATTTTCTACTGCCATGGCTGAAAAACAATTTTCATTTTTCATTGCATATATATTTCATTCAATATTTTCACAATATATATATTGGAATTGTATCAGTATGTATAATTTATATTGGTGCATAAAACTAAGGCATCAATAAATTACATACCATGTCGATGAAATATTTTTAATTCACCGATGTATACAACAGCGAACGGTATTATAGTTCGAAGTAAACTGACGCATTGTCTAGTTGAACGCAATCGTCATATAACAATCGACCACATCAACTTGGTTCACTCGGTCGCCTCAATAATATCGACTTTTAATTTTTCGACGACAATACATTGGACTAAAGTAAACTGCATCCACCATTCAATAATTCCATACTAACAATGTGTTTCAACTATAAGCACACTGAAGTTTATAAGCTGGTGATAATGATAATAGCAATAGATCGTAACTGCTATTAAAATAACAAATGCAATCGAAAATACGAGCGTTATTGAATTTAATAATTATTTTATTCGTATTTGAGATAATAATTATTTATGCATTTATGACAATTATTATATATTTCTAAATTTCTATCAGTATAATTCGGAATTAACTTCTATTGTGATTCGATGATATAGTTTCTAATCAATGAATGACTATAGACTTCTGCCCCAACGACTAATTGAGTCGAGTCGACATTCAACTGTTCGATCGTTTGCGATTCAATCAGGGTTGAATTAATATTCTTAGATTGTGTAAACTAATACACAGGTCGTATTGAATTTATTGCGCTGTTGCGTGATATTTTTTTTATCGTGATACCGGTTCTGAAAGTATCATCAGCATCATCATCATTATCATCATCATCATCAGCATCATGGTAAACCGTAACGTCGTTAGATCTGTAACACAACCAAGCAAATACAGTTAATCGTGATTTCTCCCAATATCATCTTGTATGAAGAGAATGTCCATAGGTACAATTAGATTGATGAAGATTATCTGAGATCAACGTCCAATTTTATGTTGTAGACAAGGCATCCCAGAAGAATGTAGGTTAGTTGTGTTTTGCTTGTTTGAAACCTATATCCGACTTTCCACGAATGAAAAGAGCAATTCACATAGCTCCTTATTTTATGTATTTACTGGTCGCTGAAAAAATATATTTTTACAATCAATATATTGCATCACTTATTCATTGGTCCTAAATAATTATTCTCAAATATACAAAACATTATCTATTTGTATTACATAAATTGAGGAAATGAAAGGGGATAATTGAAACAACACATATTACTTTTCACACTTGTTGGACACATTGTTTGTGTCCACGCGGTAACAATTATGGCGATAACATTGAATTGTTCGGTTTCGGTTGAAGGAAAAAAAAATTCATTCATTTTCTTAAATTATGCAATATGTGAAAGTAAATATGAAAATATTTCTTTATAACAATGTGAAATTATGAGACATTTTGCCATTTATTTAATAATAATTATAATGAGATAATGACAATACGAAACGCACTGTAGAATTATAGTCGTTATAGTTTGAGTGCTATCGTTCTTACGGTGTTTCTATATACACTGAGTGCACCGTTGCGTATAAATAGTCGGTGGACCAGGTACCGTTAGGGCCCAACATATACATTCTACCATGGTTTCTGTAACGGGTCATGGCTTTTTGTATGAATTATACATGTGCCTCTATATTAGATATTACGTTATCCTCAGTTTAAACGGTTGAAAAAATGTAAATAACCTGTTTGTTTCTTGAACAAGCAATATTTCATATTCATGATGTTCTTTTTTTTTTAGATGATTCTCATATGCATATCTGCATTTAATGGATCGATTTCAAGTAAATTGGATTTACAAATTAATGATTCATTACCGATACGAGAGGAAGAAGCGCCAGAAGGATATTACGCATTTGTAGAGTCACCAAATGCCGAACCACCAAAAGTACGACCTCCACCTTATATTGACAGTGACAAAGAATGCTATGGCAAGTATAGACATTGCAAACATCAATGAATTAATGTCTCTCTATAGTATGGCATAAGTCATTGATAAAATAATTTTTTATATAGATACTGGAAAACAAGGACAGGGTTTTGTATCGGTTCACAATGTTTGCGGTGATTTGAATAAAGGCTATATTCCTCGCAATCCAATGAAACAAAATATTGCTGGATCTTCATATCCATTGTGAGTTTTTTTGTATATTTATTGATTGGTAAATGTATTATTGTATTACGGATTTTTTAATTTTTTTAGTGAGCTGATAAGAAATCATACGCTCAAGTTCCTCAGCAAGTCATTGCCAATACTTAAGGCTGATGATTCGTTGCCAAAAGTAGCTAAAGTTCAACCATTTTCACAAAATTCGTGCGTAAAATTTGTCAATAAAAAATAAATTGTCATATAACTTTAAAACAAATAATTTCAATATTTTTACAGAGTACATACCGATGAAAAACGAAGCAGAAGCAAGCGTGGTGTAGTGGAATCGCAAACAAATATCGCCGATATCAATCGAAATGGTCGTAAATTTTGCGAGAGTGGCGGCGGAGTGTTAGTATAAAATCATTCATTGAAAAAAATAATTCATCAACTATATCTATAAATAATTGCATTTATTATTTACAGTATTTGTATGCTATATAAAGCAATTCAAGGTGAGCCACTAGCAACGTCGGCTGCTGAACGCAGAGACGAGCCAGCACCACCAGAATATCGTCAACGCACGACAACACAGGAAAAAAGTGAATATTCTGGACCACCAACTCCTTGTCCTGCAAAAGTGGAATATGCAACGCCAGTTTTCGCCAAAAATTATCAAGGAGTTTGGCGTTATGTTGTTCAAATTCCATACGAGGGTTATTTTACTCAAACTATTGAGTTGACACGATGCATGTAAGTGAATAAATCGTGCAATAAATCAAAATATTATATTGTTATAATGCCACCCAATGAAACAATAATATTCAAATAGGCAATCAAAATGTCATTACCTTGATGGCGGTTGTCTCTCATCACCCAGATGGACAAGTCTTCTTGTAGCCGAAATATATTATCCTGATACATTCCTAGAGGAGGATGTAAACAGTAAACTGCCACGACCCAGAGAACCTGTTGCCGGATCACCACCGCCAATTCATGATTATCAAAATTTCCAAATGTATCTTCAAAAAAGAGCTGGTGAAAATGAGGGACGAAGCAGTGCATCACAGCAGCACCACTGCGATGGAGTCGACGATATGGGATGTTTTCAGGTATTTAATATTGTAAAAACAATCAATGAACTATCAATATATCAATATAATCATTCATATGATATTTTATTAAGTTGATGTTTTTATGTTGATAATGAAAATGTCATGTATAGTGTCATGTGAATTTTGTTGTCAGGTTCGTCTTTATTATGATTGGTTCCTTGTGCCAGGCAGTTGTAAATGCTGGCGGCCTGATTATTTTAACCGTTACGTACGTCGAACCACAAGTGATTTGTAAAAGGCGCTGTAATACTCGAGCCGTGATAACAATAACAACGTCGCCAATAATGAGGATAACAAATTCATAACGAGGAAGTGAGATAAAATATTTGATGTTTATAATGCGTATAGTTTTGCACACATTGCAAATAAAGTATTATAAAGTATATAAAAGTTGAATACATGTATACAGTCAACAATGCACAATCACTTTTTAAATATCTAAGTTACAAACAAAAATGACTGATGGTTACTATCATAAATAGTATTTATTATGTTAAAAAATGTCATAGTACAATTCAATAATTGTTTTGTTAAAATTTCTCTCCATTTTTATACAAAAAAAACATAGTTTTTTCACCGGCGATATTTATAATAATTGTTGTATTGTGTAATTTATTATCACTATGTCAATGTATTTTTAAGATAAGTTATGTTAGCGACTGATATTTAATTGTTTCCGTAAAACCGTACTATTTTCTTTTCTTCTTCATTTATTTATCTATTTATATTATATTTTACTATTCTAGACGATGAATTTAAATTATTTTTATCATAGAGAATCAAGTTTACGACGTTTACCGAAAGAATGTGGATGCTTTTATACATTTTAACTTTTTCATACGACTTTTATTTGTCCCTAAACTTCATCTTCACCTCAGAGCTCCATCTCTTCTCTATAATATTTGTATGAGCCAAAAATACTTTGGCAATTTGACTGAAATCATCGAAATTTTCTTGAGATTACAATACATTATTTTTATTTATTTTATTGTATTTACATTTATATATTGATATATTAAAAATCATTCAATACAATATAAAATAAATTATTTGTGTAACATTCAAACGATATAAAATGGTTACTTAATGTAAAACATATTTTTCAATCTGAAGTAAATGATACAAGTAATTTATTCATGTATACATATATGAATGAGTTCAGATTTGATATGTACAACTGAAGTGTTGATCACGTCCATCTACAACCACATCAAAGCTGTCTCTTGAATAATGAATGTAATATATTCACATATCATTCAAGTTTTTTCTCCAGTCCTTGCAAGATGAATCATTGAATATTTATTGTAAATAATATCACTTCAACTGTAAACAAACAAAATATAGTTCTTGTGACTCTATGAGGCTTCCTTAGTCACTTGTCATATGACAAGTTAATTGGTATTAGTTAACCTCGCATCCCGCGATTTCTATGTAATGTACAGATATATGTATGTCTATGTATGCCTATATGTATGCATGAGCGATCGTTGCATCGTGACTTTTCACGAGCTCTTATATTGTATCACGTGCTTTCGATCTCGTGCCTCTCACTCAACAAAAACATGTAATTTATTACTGAGACTAGTTTAATGTCAATAACCGCCTCTTGCAAGGTCATTAATATTACAATATTGCTCATTTTCGTTGATTATATCTATATGCCGTAATTATTCTTACATTATACAGTTGAATATTACGGATTTATTGCTGGAATAAACATCAAATGGTCTGACAAATTAATCAACGATGATTCACAGTCTATGAATTGAAAATTATCCATGGATTTCAATTTACTTATGAATTATTGTCAACAAGATTCATTGGCTTCACAATGTCTGAAAGTTATTTGTTAGTATTAGATTGCTGTGTAGCTATGCAGTATAATCACGGGAGGGGATAGAGATATGGTTTCAGGTAGTATCGCCAGTCTAATACGATATACCGGAGTCTGTGTTCGGAATAAACATGAATATAATATTCGGAAATATATATACTAAACAACAGTTGTGAAAAACATTAACACAAATAAAAATGGGTATTTGCTAAAAATTAAATACAAGGAAAAATTGAGAGATTGGTCAACAACATAGTGAAAATATTGTTGTAGGCTTATCTTCAGTTTTCATTTACATACACTTCAATATTATTACTATTATACTTTATCAGGGAGATAATTGAGTGATTAAAACTGATCGTTTTAATCGTCTGTTATAAAATTATTAAGTGAACAATTTATGGGTTTTTAAAAAACATTTATAAAACCTCGGACTAATTTATTCGACTTTTATATAGCACTTGTTTTCTACTTACTGCGCTAATCACGGCTCAACTCATTATCTATTATGAATGAATAGTGAAATGTAATTTGTGATATTTGTATGCAGATGTACAAGTGTATTTATATTAAATTTTACTCGAATTGTACAACAGTTATATTTTCGGGTGCTCTCACACAATTGCGTCACAACACGAGGAAATAAATAGTTCATTGTCACACATGAAATCGGCACCAATACTTGAATAAAACACAAGAATATCAGCTCTATTATGAATTATTAATTGCGTTACACGACCTAATTTGTTGTGAGATTAAACAAAAACTTTTTTATGTCTGATATATGGGGAGTATGTTACTCTTATTTTTTTTTTTTTTTACGCGTGATCAAATCTAATTACGTTTGTGTGTGAATGAAATGAACTGGGAACAAGTCATTAACTCTTTTATTTGCTGTCATTAAATCACATATATGCTCTTTTATCATACACAACAATATAAAAATAATCGGAAAATAATTCTGACGTAAAAATTAAACGAAATTACGAGTCAGTAAGTTGCTTTGGAATGTTACAAATAAACATGTGACAAACAAGAAATATTAATTGGCCACGCGCGTCTAACACACTTAATGATAAAGAAATATTTTAAGTGGCATTCCCGTACAAATGTACTATAAAAATTTTATTATTTTCTATCCCACTTTTTCCTTACTATTTTATTCTTTATCAGTAATATTTAACGACCGTTAAAGACCACGTAATTTATTTTCGTGATGTCTCGTGGCTTCAAATAATCAGATTTATAGAAATACATATTTCGAATATAATATTTGATGTTTTAACAAGAGCGATATTTAATAAATAAAACGTGGAAATAATTCAATGATATTGAATGTCAATATAAATCTGTGAGTGTCACGCGGTTAATTTTCAGAATTGATAGTCACAGTGCTAATACTATTGTAAGTTGCGTACGTAAATTAATTTGAAAAATCTCATTCTCAATTGGTTTGTTCGTCAATGACGTCAACGAATATTGTGTATTGTTGAACAATTAGAGAGGGGAAGGAGTAAGGGGTTGGAGAGGGGATTTGAAGAAACTCCAAGGGCAGAAGGAGGGAGTTGTTTTCTCATGATAGGGGAAAAGACACTTGGAGATCCGTGCGAACCATTTATATAGCAAACCGCTTAGTACTCACGTATTCTTCACTCGGTTACAATAAAAAGAATTGCCCTTGTACATTTAACTGTCTTATTAAAAGTTAATTCTTTTTCCACTTTAATAAATAATATTATACTGTTAGAGTGCAAGGAAATAAAAGTACAGATTATTTTTTACAGTTGGGAAACATTCATGTCAGAATAAGTGCGTGTATTAGTGATAGTTATTTAGCTTTATCAGAAAAAAGAGGAAAAATAATTCACAACATTGGAAATAGATTAGAAATAATGGGAATATAAAAATACAATATCAAGTGAATCGGTGTATATAGCTAATAGTGTGCCACTACATGGTACGAACGTGCACCAATTGTTGAGGTAATTGTTATTCCTATTTTATTTTCCATTATGTATTTGTATTGACTTTCATTATCATTCAGATTTATTTACTTAATCAATCATCCGGAAACTATGTGTGTCTAATTTTTCATCTCTACGAATCACATTGCATATTTCAATGTTAATTGCAAATACTCCGTTTGTTCAATTATATTTTGTCTCGATTTTTAAACAATTCAATAAACTATATACAATTTATATGCTTGTGGTGTTAAATCATATAATGCCTGACAGATCATTGAGTGATTTCACTTGCGCCACAATAATTTATTCATATCCAATTGTATATTTCAATATTTTCGTTCAATATGCTTTTAATTCATGCAACTACTTTGCATTGCACTGTTTTCAAATTAATTTCAGTTCTGTTGATTATCCAACTCGCAGATACACTTTAAATATGTATCAATTGCATTTATATCGATGAATAAATAAAGTAAATATATATTCGTTGAGAATATTTTATTAATTGGCTTCAACACTAAATACCAATAAAATTAATATTTTATTGACAATTTACTTCAATATCATCGGTTAAAATTGCTCTCTACAATTGTACAATAATATTGATCGGCACTTGGGCGATAAAAAAATTTGAAAGTTACGAAACAAACTGAAGTGATCATTGCATAAATAGCCAACTGTTTTAGATGAAGATGCGATGCAGACTATTGTATTGTATGCATTTACGTAATCAACTTTGAATACATATATATATATATATATATAATATTAATTCATGTGTGGTTATAGTTCGACCCTGTACATAATTTATGATATATTATATGCGACTATTAATGACAATATAGCAGCGCAACAAAATAAGATGTAGAGTGTTGAGCTCGTTAAATTGTAAAAGTTCACCTGTCCATATATTTTCTCGTATATTCCAACTTTACAGTTGCGTCTCATCATCATTTGAACAAGAACCCTGAGGTCTTCGAACTACCTCCCTTTGCTGTGCTCTGTTATTTATAATACCACACATTCGCTTTAGTCAATTTCTCTTATCGACAATATACCTCATGACCCCATTCAATGTGTGTAATCAATTGCCTTTCATTAGACACGAAATACTTGTTCGCCCTAAAGCGAACTATTGCAGATAAAAAATAGATGTTTACGACACACTATGACACACTGTTTATGGAAATCCATGATTGATTATTATTACATTTATGGAATACGATATAATATCTGTAAAAATACGGCGGATGTCAATATCGCTTAGATTTATAGATAGTTTTTCATTTTTAAGTTATATACAAAAAGAAACAAATGTTATGTAGGATATTTCACTTGGTAATAAATTAGAAAAGCAATATGCATATATTGATAATTTACCTGAAACACTGTTTTGGATGTCAACAATTATACAACTCATAAGCCTTAATTTTATGAAATAATGTGTGTATATAGATGTCCACTATATAATGGTTGTGCTTCATTTATATTTATTGCTTTTATCAATCGACAAGTCCACTTGTCTAAATAACTATGAATACCGACATCATATATAATCGTCAACCACAGCCCGCGTTTTTTTTTTTTCACATTATTTACCGTTCATCTATATCTTGAATATACACTTATTACTCTTCTATATCCAATGTAAATTCCATCGTAACTTGTCGTCAATAAAATAGTTTAAAGTGAAACGCTTAAATGTTCAAGCATACATTTTTTCCAGTATTTTTACTATCTCATTATTTTCACAGATGTTTTCTTTTTTTTTTTTGTTATTTCAATAGCAAGGTGACATCGTTTTGAATATATATATACATATATTTATATATATGTATATATATATATATATATGTATGTATGTATATATATTTGAAAAAATAAGATGAGGAACGAAAATAAGTTCGAAATGAATGGTGTCAAACCGATTGATGGATATGTCAACAGTGCGATGTTGAATTCAATGACAAGTTTGGACGTTCCAAATACTAATGAATCTGTTTGTCCACAACGTCGCGAAGATCACAACTCATTCGACTTTATATGTGAGCTTAATTCATTGTAATTATTTCAACATATTTAGCATCAGGCAATTATAAATATTTAATTATATAGATATATTTATGTAAATATTTATCAATATCGCTTACATTCAATGAGGATATTTAAAAAGTAAGTTTTCCAATTGAATCATAGGAGGAATGAAACGGTGATTTTCCTTTTTATGTAATTCACGAATATTTGTGTGACACTTGCATTCAATTATTGAAATTTTATCTGTAATAGTGGTGGAAGAGCCCGGCGATGACGAGAACAAGCAGAAGGAAAATGTTTTAAAATCAGCCTTCCAATATATACGGCAACGTATTAAGAGTGCATGCACAAAAAAAAGCCTTTATAAAAGACTGCCAATTCTCGATTGGTTACCTAAATACAATGGGGAGGATGCGTTCGGTGATATTGTTGCAGGTATTACAGTTGGATTAACGGTTATACCACAATCATTGGCCTATTCAGACGTAGCAGGACTACCACCACAGGTTATTATATATTATTTATATACGTTTATCAATAATAATCATCAATTGATTATTATTTTAATCAATTATTAGTAATCATTTTTTTTTTTTCCGGAAATTTAGTATGGACTTTATGGTAGTTTTTTGGGTTGCTTGATTTATATATTCTTTGGATCATGCAAGGACACACCGTTTGGACCTAGTGCCATTATATCTCTGTTAACGTATCAAACAGTGGGAAATTTGGACTCACCACTACCGCACGCCATGCTTCTATGTTTTATGTCGGGCATGGTCCAATTATTTATGGGACTTTTCGGTTTAGGCGAGTTCGAATATATATTGTTTATTTATAATCACATTGGTCACATTAATGTGGAATATTAATTTGCATCAGTCATTTATTGCGATAAAGTTCAAGGTTCTATATGAAATTTTTGCTATTTAGGATTTTTAATTGACTTTGTATCGGGTCCTGTGAGTTCAGGTTTTACATCCGCCGTAGCCTTGATCATTGTCACTTCCCAAATTAAAGACATACTTGGAATAACAGTGAAAGGCACCACGTTTATCGATTCATGGCGAAAAATTGCCGGTAAAATTCACGAGACATCAACGTCAGATGCTATTCTTGGCATTGTTTGTATTGCAGTTTTGCTAATATTAAGAGTAAGTCAATTATCCCTAATTTTATATATAACCATTAACTTTTTTTATTTTTTTTTTTTCATTTAATGGATTAAATAATTTTATTATTAGTATGTTGCAACCTTGCGGGTTGGCCCTGTCCAACAAGAATTGCGAACAATGAAACATCGAGTGATAACTAAATTTATTTGGCTAACTGCTACATCAAGAAATGCGATATTGGTAATAGCTTGTGGTATCTTGGGATACACTTCGTTTGCAAACAGACCATTCAAATTAATTGGTGAGTTATATCTTTCCAAGAAATAAAATAAAATGATTGAACCTCCCTCATGAATCATGATTGAAAGATGATGGATGTTGCACTTAGGATATTTACCTAGTGGGATGCCAAAGGTCCAATTACCACCATTTGGATTTACTAAAGATGACAATACTACAATTTCATTTATTGAAATGTGTACGAATTTGGGTAGTGGACTTTTTGTATTACCTCTTATCTCTCTTATGGAAGACGTGGCAATTTGTAAAGCTTTCAGTGAGTCGCCAATTATAATATCAATTTCAAATGTTACAAATGCATTTTTTTATGGTATTAATAATAATTTAATAATTTATATAGGTAATGGAAAACGGGTTGATGCAACACAAGAGCTTATTGCTATTGGACTATCGAATGTTGGTAATGCCTTTGTTCAATCGTATCCCGGTACAGGTTCATTGAGTAGAAGTGCTGTAAATAATGCCTCAGGTGTAAGAACCCCATTGGGTGGACTTTACACTGGTAAATAATAAATTATTGTGTTGAATTGTATATATTTAGTCTACCATAAATATAGATCTGTGTAAATCTGTATAAATTTTTTATTTTCCTGTTTTATTTAGGAGTACTGGTTGTTTTGGCACTTTTGTTTCTCACACCTTATTTCTTCTATATACCAAAAGCATGTTTGGCAGCAATAATTATATCCGCAGTGATATTCATGGTCGAGGTCAAAGTGATAAAACCAATGTGGAGAACAAAAAGTGAGTGTAAATATTGTATTTAAAAAAATTATACGCAAAGCTGCGTGTTGCTCTGAATAATGTAAAAAATATATTTGTTTGCACATGTGGTAAATATAAAGTTATGCAACTGTGCATTATGATAAAATATTGTGTGACAATTACGTGATGATAAACTCACGAGTTCTTCTCATGAAATCTCAACGCGTTTACCTTGAAATTAGCATTTTACATTTTTATTTTTCTATCACCATTTACATTTCTGTATTATGCTTATGATAAGATGAGAATCAAAGGATATTTGTTTGTCAAACTCTATTGCAATATATAAATAACAAAGTTTAAATTATTCACCAAAAACAATATGTACTTCTTTATTTTTTTTCTTATGTTTTTTTTTTTTTTACAGAATCCGACCTAATTCCGGGAATCGCGAGTTTCGTTGCTTGTCTAGTATTACAATTGGAAGTTGGTATTCTTGTTGGAATCACTTTCAACGTTCTCTTCATCCTTTATCATGTGGCGAGACCGAAAATTTCATTGGAAAAATTAAAAGTGAGTGACAATAAAGAGAGCGGATTGATACAATTTGTTTTCCGTTCAATTACTGTCCAATTAATTGTATAATAATCATGTAGGTGAATAGAGGCTGATGCAACATTCGTAATCATGTATTTCCATTTGTTCATAGAGCTGCTGCGGCGTTGAATATCTTATGATCACGCCCGATCGTTGTTTGATATTTCCATCGGTAGATTATGTGAGAAATTTGGTTACTAAATACAGTCATCGTGTGGGAAAATCAGTTACACCGGTGGTAATTGATTGTTCACATGTTTACGGAGCAGATTACACTGCAGCGACTGTGGTCGAAGTACTAACGAGAGATTTTTCAGCGCGTGGCCAACCACTTTTCTTTTATAATCTCAAACCTTCGGTGTACGCTGTTTTTGAGGGAATTAAATCCACCGATTTTATTGTATACTACACGCAAGAGGCTTTGGACGATCTCCTTAGAGAAAGAGGATTTATGAAAGTCGATTCATCACTAGTATAAAGAAGTGAATGATGAATGTACTTTTGAAATATTTAATATTTATTTCTTGTCCTACGCGAATCAATCTGTTAAACTCGTAATTGATCAACTGTACATACATATTGATGTTTGGATATTGATTCGCATTCATAAAGCGATCGATTGTGTATAAAAAAAAATATAAACTGTATATAGAGATTGTTGGTTGTCGTTAATGTATTTTATAGCAAATGTTATTAGTTTAGGCATCAATATATTAAAAATAGAAACTGGAGATAAAATACTAATGAAATATTATTCCAACGTACGACCTCTTTAATGAACTGGGAATTTTGAAAGCACATTGAAATTATGACTTACTCATATTAATTACTTTTTTCCTGTTATATTTACATATTTATTGTTTTGAGGGTAATAATTCAACCGTGTTATAATT
Source organism: Galerucella tenella (assembly GCA_910591685.1). Lineage (NCBI taxonomy): Eukaryota > Metazoa > Arthropoda > Insecta > Coleoptera > Chrysomelidae > Galerucella > Galerucella tenella. The sequence goes on from CAJUYH010000634.1 coordinate 49,896, forward strand.
GTAATGGTGACTTCCACTCGCATGTAAATTTATTTTCAATCATCAATAATTATTATTAACTCAAATTTACTTTAAAGGAATTGTCGTTGATATAAATATCACATGAATTATTCGTTAAGTTTGGAAGAAATTTGTGATAATTTTGTAAAAAAAAATGAGAAAAAAAATCAAATTAAAATCATATAATAAATAGATTTTTTGACAAAGTATATATTCGTATAGAAATACTATGAATAATAACATTCGAAAAATGATATGCAATGTATTTTAATGTTAATAAAAAATTTTTTGCGCACAATTGCTTTAAAATGTAGCATTGCAACCGATTAATATTAACCATAATGTAAATTTAATGTAGATATTGTGACAACAGAATAAATATTAAAGATACAATTCTTTACCATAATATTAATGATAATTCTCATTATTATAATAACTATTATACTCCCCAAATCGGAATTACATTGTTAAATGTATTCTATGCCATACTTTACCGTTTTGAAATGTGCAAATATTATTACATTATTTACAGTTTCATAAGAAATTAATTTTTTTTTTTTTCTTTCGATATCTTTGATATATTTAATTCTATTTATTGTGACTTGAGCAAAAATGTGCAGTATTCTCTTATTATTTAAATTACCTCTATCCCTCAATAGTTGCGAACTATTTTGGATAGGCTGGCTCGTTTTACTCCCTTTCACTCTCATCCAATTTTCATTATTTATTAACTTAAAAAAAATATCGCATTTAATTACTAATAATAATAATAATAATTGACATATTCTGCAACGCTATGATATGTCTAATTGTCACTTTTGCAACAATCTTTGGCTTGTAATAATGTTTGTTATATTTTATGACCACCCAAAATCCATGCGAGCTAATTGATAAAAACGTTGATTAAATGGCCTATAAAAGTCTTTCAAACGCTGAATTACCGTTGGTTCAATGAATGGATGGCTGCGACCTTTGGACTTACCTGAAATAAAACAAACAAAGGTATATTACTTTGAAAAATATAAGAGACAATATGGATTCATCATAAATATTTACCGAGACAATGCGGAACAGCGCTCTTTTCTGATTTCATAAGACAGGGAAAGCCCTTCGTGGTATTGAAATAAAAATGTTTCTCCATTATGACACGTTTGAGTCCTAAGAAATCTTGAAGGCGAGTTATTTCAATAACTGGATCGGCAATCAAACGTTCACCCGATACAAATAGTAATTGTGAAAGAGGAAAGTACTCGAGCCATCGTTCTAAATAACGAGCATAAACACCAATTCTCAATGGCGTCCAATTTGTATTAACTATTTGGGAGCCATTTATAAATGCACGATCCTCAAATTTTGGTAACCCTGGGTGTTTACTTTTCACCTGAGTATAATCAGAAATAGCTCGTGTTACTGGATCTCGTACAACGATTATTAATTTTGTTCCTGGATTCATATGCTGAACTCTTCTTGGTGCTTCGGGTGTTACAAAGTATGAGGGTGTTTTTTCCATTGTCAGTTGGCCTTCCAAAGTCGGTGGCATACGATATCTGCATATACAAATAATAAATATAAATGAGCTGTAGATTCTCCGAAAATTCTTAATAGCATAGTTTATTTTATATTTATTTACCTGTACCAATGAAATCCTTTCGAATAATGATGATCAAAAAAATGAACTTCTGAACTAGCAGCACGAATATCTGGATGAAGTCTCAAAAACTCTAACAGTGCACGCGTACCACCTTTCTTCACACCAATTATCAACGCACTTGGCAATTGTCGTGCAGGTATTAAATCTTGCTGTCGCAATATTTTGTACTTGAGTGAAACGTCTATTGTATTATCTTTGGCTATTGAATTGTTTGTCCATAAAGGCACCACTTGAACTTTCGTCGTTGTATTTGTAAATTCCAAATATGTAAAATCATCCAATGGAATTTCTTCAACTCTTATTTTATTCATATTATTGCTAACATGAATATTAGCGGTTAATCGTATTCTGTGTAATTCTATTTTTTGTGTTAATCGGCCAAGAATGTAAAAATGATCATTGAGTGCTATCCACACAAGTGTTAGAACAAAACAGCCGAACAAAATAAGTCTTTTTGTCCACCAAATTCTACGTAACTCCATTGTGAATAATTGTACTCGATCACGTTCTTTCGCACAATCATAGTTTAGTCCATGTCAATTTGAATGGATTACATTATATTGAATACACTATTTCCATTGATTTTTGATGCCATATACTAGTCTAAATATATTTGCAATGCGTTATCATTGAGTTCATCACAAGAGTGAAAGTTGGTGTAATATTCTAACTGTGCATATATTTGTCATAGATGGATATCACCAGCGTGACAAATCCGTCATACACCATAAAAATAGAGTAGATACGAATGACCTAACCAGTTCATTCACAATATCTATAGTTTTTCAAATGCATCTGACTTACCGATAAATAATACGTTTATAACAATTGTAACAGTTCTTTTTCATTCGTAAAATTATGAAGTCGAAAGAAATGCACCAAATCAATTCTTCATAATGAGATAACTCGTGAAATTATAAATATCTGCACATGCTCTATCAGCACACGACTTTATAGATGAAAGATCTAATGTCCTATTGGACAATAGCATGTTTACAAACACTTCCGTATATTTGCATGACTATATACGTATATACAAATACACTTCATTATAATTGTACTGAATAAAACTTTTTTCTTTCAAATTAACGTGAAATAAAATGACTTTATTAAGTGTGAAATAAATTTCAACAGCTTTAACATCCTAATGTTATCAATTACAATCTCAGGACGATAAAAGATGATGTATCACATGCGCCTGTGTCCTATAGCAACTCAGGATAATGAAATCGATAGTCGCGACAGAGTAGATGATGACAATAATAGACACTCGTAACATAATACACTGCCAAAGAATAAATATAAACTATTTCGACTTTCGTAGAAATATATTTTCTTTTGCTGCACTTTATTTCATTATAAAAATGTGGGATTATTTTATATAAATGGGAATGTAGATATTCAAGTGCAAGAGCATTTACTGTGTACGCTTGCGCGGGTTTATTGTTCTTCTCGAGAAGCATAGAGAACCGCTAGAGACAAAAAAAAAATATAACTTATTTTAATAGAGGGGGTTAGAAAAAAAATTTATTAAATGTACATAATACAGGGTGGCTGAAAAGTCTTGCTGAAAAATTTGCTATCTGCAATTGATAATTGAAACGGATGACATTTGCTCTAAAATATGCAGAATAAAGTCACATTCATCGCCCCAGCATTTCATAACTTTCCCTTTATCCGTTTCAAAGATAATCCCTTGGTGCGAGACTTTTCAGCTACTCTGTATATACTCCTCTGTAACCGATAATAATTTGTATTTAAATTTAGGCACAAACAATTATTCACAGTTAATTACAACTTAGTATCATACAATATCCGATAATAAATTCATTATTATCGAATGATACCTTACGATTATATACATAGCTGTGGTGTTTGAATCAGATGCTATGGATTGATTCAAATGCTCAGCAGTAACTCATCCCATTGGACATTCAATAAACAACAATATTGTTGTTAATGGTTGTGCGAATATCAGATATTTGTTAGGTTTATTAATGCAGCATAAATCATCGCTACATTACCTTTGTTTATATAATATACAAGAGATTGTATGTGTCTCATTTTATTTAATATTTAATGGTAGAATCAATTGAATTTATTGGCTATAACAATTGCAAAAGCAAATGAACCAGAACAAAAAACATTGTGTTTTGTACCGGGGCTTTGGCATAGCGAAATTTTCATGCGCAATAATAATGTGCAGATAGTATTGAAAAATAAAGGCCTTAAATTGATCCAAAATAAATTAAATTCAATAATGATTAATTCTCTCTGTTTAATTCTCTAATCTAAAAATCTATGAACCTGTATGAGAATACCTGGTTTAGATAGATGTAATAACGTCTTAAAATTAACAATTCAAAGTAATTAAAACGTATGTGAATGAATTGTAAATTAATATTACCGTTGTGGCATGATGACAACTGGTTGATTATAATGTCGCCAAAATTCGAGTGAAACCGACACATGCAGCCATAACTGTTTGTCCAATGCCCCAAAATAATGCATAAAGTGGTGGCATTTGGTAACTCGAAGCGCGGTAAACAAAGGCGACCGCTGCTGAGCTCAACACACCCGAAGTCAGTGGTAATACAAATCCCATTATGAGAATTAACAGTGGGAAAAATCTAAAAATTCAATAACATGAAATTTTATATATCATTAAAGAAAGCAAACAATTCTTACTCACTTTCCATATTTGTGTTTACGTAATGTGCCAAAGCATATTGACGCCGCGATTGTATGTACAAAAATGGACGAAAACAGTGCCCATAAAAATATTTGATACCACATTTCTGAAAATAAATGTGTATACCTACATGTTTTAATTTGAAACTGAAATAAGAAGATTGAATAAAAAATAAAAAAACATTTTTCTAAATACATACCAGCGAATGAAGTAAGCGGTGAATAAAAAGGGTTGTCCGAATTTCTTACATTGATTGCAGCATGCGGTACGGCGTTACTTAATTGAACATTAAACATTGCTAGTGTTGAATGTCACTACAAACGGGCTCATTGAGCCTTGACTTGGATCCTGATGCATTGGTTGGACGACATCCATTGATTATCCTGTAGGCACACTCACAAAAACAATGTATTATAATATAAATATACAACTACTTTCGCTCTCATATCAAAATACAAATATAAATGTGCAATTAACTACGAAATAGTCATTAAATGCACAGTAATATTCTCTCTGTTTGTGTGTAAATTAGGTTATAATTACCAATCAGTGATAACAAGCATTTCAAATGATTGATTGGATCGAAAATTTTCTCATTAAATCAATTAACAAGAATAGCATCAATATTTTTGTTAAATAGTGAACGACAATAGTGAATCACAACAACAATTACTAGCACCGAGTTGAAATATTACATTATATCTGCTAGTGCAGTCAGCTGACAGTGCTTGTTATTGGTTTTTTTTTTTCATCCCCACATGGATGAATATTTTAACCGTTGATAAAAACTATACTCACTATATTATCAACAGAGAATTGATAAAGTAACACAGTAGAAAATATCGGCGGTAAAATATATAAAACGCACTCATGCGCAATTAATTCATTGCGTTTGCGCCAGTGTGGTGTGAAAAAAAATGATATTTTTTTATTTTATTGCGGCGCCACTGAAAGTCTCGTTGGCGTACGCGCATTTTTATTATTTGACAATGGCAGGGCGTATTTTCATTATTCTATCTTGCGATTCATTTATAATTGAATACTTGTCTTCATGATATACATAATAATAATAAAACAAATATCATCATCACAGCTTTCAGTAGTATTAAAGACAAAAGAGCGAGAATAAAGTGAATTGTGAGTGTGCTCGGTGATGAAGCGTTTCGTATAACTGCCATCATCCTCATTTATAAACAGTTAATAAATAAATGGCCAACAAAATATCAATAGTTATTGAAAAATTCCATTTTAATTGTCACAATAGATTTCACAATTCGTAACGATAGTCACACAATCAAGCATTATTTGAAAACTTTTTATAATATCAAATGTGTTTGAATTATTATAATTTCATTTTATAATTTTGCATTTGTCGGATGTATTAATTATATAGTATATTGGAAAGTTGAGATATCAAAATAAATAATTTTTACAAAAATAAAATATAATAAATAACGAAAAAAAAAAAAAAAGAAAAAATGTCTGGAACAATAATAAAGAGAAATGGATCGAAATTTCTTCAAAGAGGATTTCAACAAAATTTTTTCGATATAAAATTACGAAATATGCCACGATACCACGATGAGACGATGAGATTTGGCGTCTCCACTCAGCATTCCCGGTGAGTGTTTTCAACAATTATAATCACATATACATGCGATATTGCTCATAAACATATTAACTCGATTCAATCGTAAACATAAAAATAATTATTCACTTCAAGGACAAAAATAATGCTCTGGCAATATGAATATTAGCTCGGTGGTCAATAATATCATATCTGTAATCTTTAACTTATCATTATTGCATTGATAGACATATTAATAATAGCAATTGATTTTTGTTTCTACACTGCCACATGAAATAAACATATTTTTTTCATTTTACATTTTACGATTTAGTTTAAATGTAAAATAAATTGTTGCGTGATCATTATCTGTATATTAATTATTTATATTGATTTATTAATCGAATTTATCAGTGCTCTCTTTTTTCTTGATATTTCATTGCTTTGACGATTTTATTATTTATGGCTGATGTTTAATGTTCATTGCGTGACATGCTTATGACAAATGTCATTTTTTGATGTCACTTTGCATACACTTATCGCAGTCACTTTACTATCCATCTATTTTTACCTTTATTTCCTATATCATAAATAATAAAAAAGAAAAATTACAAAAGCGTATATAACTTTTCTTATCACTCGGATCACATTACAATTTACATTTTTTTCTTGTTTGCGTCGCACTATCTGCATTTATATTAAGTTGCGATCTCATATGTTCTCGGAACATATCATATTTATTGTTGTGTATGTAAATGTATGTTTTTGTATGAAATCTATTGAAAAAAATAAAAAAAAATTTAGTCCAAATATATATTTGCATTTATAAATTGAAATATAATTCTGTAGACTGTCAGTGTTTTGTCGAACGGCATACAGTATGGCTCAAACAAATTGGATTTCAACAAAAGATGAAAGTAGAGAAATGATGGGTGTGTGGCCTGACATTGTTCGCGATCTCACTGATGCTGGACGTCATCTTGATATACCCGATGCGACGAAATGGATGGCTAAAGTAAGTAACGATAAAAAAAATTAAGTACAAATGAAAATGTTTAAATTTTCGTTACGTCGTTTAAGGTATTGCAATACAATGTTCCAAGTGGAAAGAAAAATCGGGGTCTAGCTCTCGTATACGCCTTCAGGACACTTGCAAAACCTGATCAGTTGACAGAGAACAATATACGATTAGCGCGAATATTGGGATGGTGTGCTGAATTGGTTTGTAACTCATTATCACATGTTCGGTCGGCTATGAATCAAACAAATTCACATTTTCATCGATATATTTTATAACAGCTCCAGGCATTTCTATTGGTAGAGGACGATGTGATGGATCATGCAAAAACACGTCGTGGACAGCCCTGTTGGTATTTGCACAATAATATCGGTTTGGCCGCTGTCAACGACGGAATACTGTTGGAACACACGATCTATCAATTGCTCCGTATGCATTTCAAAAATCACCCATCCTATTTGGATATTATTGAGAACTTTCATGATGTAACTAAACAGTAGATTATCTCTCATCAGTCATTACTTGAATACTTGTAATGATATTTTTAATAATTATTCAGATGACTGCAAAAACAGTTATGGGCCAAACGTTGGATTTACTTTCAACGCAATTTGGAAAAAAACCCAATTTGAAAATATTTACAATGGATCGTTACAATGCTATTGTTAAATATAAAACGGCATATTATTCCTTTGTTATGCCGATTACTTTGGCAATGTATTTTGTGAGTAAACGCTTTGATAAATTTGTATTGACGTCATTTCATTCCGTGAAAAATAATTAAATTATTTATTTTGCGTAGGCTGGTATTAAAGATCCAGAGGTTCATCGACAAGCTAAAACAATTTTATTGGAAATGGGACATTTTTTCCAAGTGCAAGATGACTATTTAGATTGTTATGGTGATCCAAAAGTTACTGGAAAAATTGGTCACGATATTCAAGAGGGAAAGTGCTCGTGGTTGGCAGTAGTCGCTCTCCAGCGTGTCACACCTGCACAAAGAAAGATGTTTGAGGTGAGTTTTGTAATTTATCTTCTTCACGTTGCAATCTCAGACGATACTCTGAAATTGAAAAAAAAAAAATGGTTAACCGCCTTATTATGCCTAGGAATGTTACGGTTATGACGATGAAGAGAAAGTGGCACGGATCAAGCAGCTCTATGATGATTTAGGTCTGCCAACAACTTATGCCGTCTACGAAGAGGAAAGTTACAACCTCATGAATACTCATATACAACAAATATCACGGGGCCTTCCACATGACCTATTTTTCAAATTTCTATCAAAGATTTATCGCAGAAATACTTAAATAGCGCTGTGAAAAGATTGAATTATTGATTAATTAATTTCTTTCCATGTACATAATTATGTGTATCAATTTCATGATTTTTTTTTCTATTTTACAACGGACAATAAAGAATTGATCATTTCTTTTTTTCTTTTTTTTTTATTCATGACGTGACTGGGGATTGAGATTGTATCTATATAAAAAAAAAACATATATCTTTATCACATTTCAATATAATCAATTACTTTTATTATCCAACGATAATATTAATATCTATATTTCGTTTATATTTATAGTTATGTAAAGACACTGTTTATTTTGATCGTGATTTAGTTGCTACTTTTTTTCTCCATGGCTGATTTTTCCGTGCATTATTCCGTATTTTCGAACGCACAATTTGTTTCAATTCACGTCTAACATTTTTAAATGTTTCATTTGACGTCGATTTTGTTTGGAAGAAATCTTCAGCATCTAAAATAATACTAGGAATTAGCAATTAATTTATTTAATATATAGATATAATAGTATTTTGCGATTGTTCACCTCGGAATCGTGGATCATTTGGAATGAAGAAAAACGAATCACATTGTTCTAACGGAATATTTTCAGCCTCCAACTCATTATTCAATTTTTTTGTAGGACAATCGCGATCATGGAGATTCTCGTCTTCGTCATCCGACGAATCATATTTAAATGGATTCTTAGTATCAGAATTGAATTCAAATCTTCCTTGTTTTTTCGGAATATCCTGAATTTCGTAATGTTCATTTTTATCATCTGCCATTGAGTCAATAATTAATAGTGAAATTGTTTCGGTACTTTTTAAATTATTATAATGATCGATATTGAATATAATTTTATTTACCACATGGAATTGTTGAACCAAACGTCTTCAATAGGCTAAATTTTTCTTGTTGTTTCAAACTCTCAGTAAGTGTATTGGATACCGAGTAAAAAACTTCATTGGACACCGGTATCGGCGGTGGTTCTTCAACTACTATTTCATTTTTTTCCTTTCGCTTTTTCTTTAGCACAGGCGTTTCCTCTTCATTTATAATTTCATAATTCCGGTGATGATCTTCATTGGGATCATAACGAATCATTCGATTCGCTCTGTGGAGATATTATGCAGAGTAGTAATTATATCATTGCTTTTGTTTTTTCGTTCGTATGTTTATTAATCTTATTTGTCAATTTTACCTTTTTACAGGGACACTTTTTTCATCCTCTCTTGCAATTGGTACTCCTAATACGTCATTCAGAATTTGCAATTGCATTTTCTTTTCGTTTGTGAATTCATCTTCAATATCAATGGGTTCATTATCTCGTGGCTTGGTATCTTCATTGTCAAAAAATTTTTCATCCATTTTAAATCGTTCATCACCTCCAATAATTTTAAACTACAAAAATGATATTTCAATTATAGATTATGTTTGAAAAAATACCGATATATTAACTTACTTTTCGTTTTTGGGACTCATCGAAATTTTCATTGAAATTTATGTCATTTTCATTTTCGTCCTCATCATTATTAAATAATGAAAGTTTTTTAGTCTTTTCATGCGCATTATCATTGTCAAATATTATTTTTTTTTCACGATTATTATCCACAACTTTTAATGCATTTCTAATCATCTGTTCCTTTGCTTTAAATGTCTGTCTCTGTTTTTTTAATGAAGCCAGTCGTTTCATTTCCGATTCACTCAGGACTTTTTTTTCCTTGGATTTCAATTTAAAACTTTTATTTTTTTCTTCAAAAGACCCCTCTGGTTTTTGCTTATAGCAATTATTATCATCATATTGATTATCGAAATTGGAAAATGATGGTGTAGGCGGCTCACGTGTTATTTTCTTGACCAATTCTACAGGTTCGCTATTGATAGACTCGATCGCATCGTCAGAAAATGTTTTTCTAACATTGCGATTGGCAAATGGCACAGGAACTTTAATATTTATTCGTTCTATTGACCGATCAGTGAATACTGGCGGTTGATTACTGTCATTTTTCGTGGCACCTTCCTCTCTTTCCCTCTTTAATCTGTCGAGATAACTCTCTTTAGCTATTTGTACTGATATTCTATTATTCCCCAATACAACAGAATTCACATTTTGGCAACCTAAAATTTTCAAAAAAGCAATTATTACATATTTCTATCAACAGTTTCAAAACAATTTTATCATTTTGAATTTAACATACAGGTGTTAAGTTGTCTTTCGGTTGTTGTAATGTTGATGAATGCAATTTTTGTTTCATCATTTTGTAACTTTTCTTTGATATCAATATTAGTGACTGTTCCATGTTCATCAAAAATTCCTTTTAATTTATCATTTGTTATATCGGCCGGTAAATTCCTAATGAATAACCTATGATTTTTCTCCATTTTATTTAAATAATTATATTATTTATTTCACATTTGCGCACTTCAACTCCAAAACATCACTGTTATCAATTTTATAACACGCGTGTACACTTGGCAGTAAAGTGAGGTTATGTTGAATCCTATACACAATTGTGTACGCTACACGTGGAAATTGTGGGAGCCATAGAAAAAATTAAATAGATGTGGTAATTCAACATGCGTGGAAAAATTAAAAAATGAAATAAAGTGCCATCTTTTATTATTCGATTGAACCAACCAATCACGGCACTATACCAATTTACATATTCAAATATCAATACTCGAAGCGCCTGAATAATTTAAAATTTATGCTAAATATTAACGGGTAAAAATGGAATAAATTTTAGATAATAGTTTTATAAAATCTCAATTGACGTTTCTTGTCATTGAATTGAACACTTGAAATTTTAAAAAATGTAGCATAAATAAAATAAATCAACAATTTGAAATATGAATGCGAGAGTGATACATCATTTTAAATCGATGCAATTCTTCCAGCATTTGATAAATAAAATTAATGTAGATTTACGTATATTCCTTCAATATCATTCTCCAAACAATAATTCATCTTCTACCAAATTCATAGATTTATCACTACATATATATATATATATATATAT
>CAJUYH010000634.1:61231-95798 GCA_910591685.1 Galerucella tenella
ATATATATATATATATATATATTGATTTTTTTTTTTGCGTCATTGCATCGAGTATACCATTTGTAAAAAGACATCTAAATTTATCTTTCATATTATAATATCAGATAATTTCATATGTAGAATCGCACAGGTGTGATTTGAAAATAAAAATAAATCTGCTATTCATATTCACAATGAAGTTGCCCTGTTACTGCAGCATTGAATATACAAGTGGATATTGAAATATTCGTGTAAATCACGTCGTTACATATTATTCTTAATACATGACATGTCAGTGGTTGAAATGTATTTACACCAAAGGATAAAAATGATTCAAATTCATCATAATCATCCAACACCATTTTATTCATATATTTATTATTCTTTCAAAGCCACAATTCATTTATTATTTATGTATACAGAAAAAAAAATCACTATATTATTTTATAATTGAATATTAAACTAACGTTAATAAACACGAGTATTGTACAACGTGTCAATATGTATAAAATACTAACGTGATTAGAGTTGGTGTAGTGATATATAACTTATAGCATACGATCACTATTCGATATTGTGTCAACTCCATCAACTCTACACCAGTGAAACCATCCACGTTACATTGCGGCCAATACTCAAGTTGGAGTTGTAAATGGTGTGACGTCACTAAACTGAACCAGTTGATGTATGTTTTATCTCTTACACATAAACTCCCATTGGCTCTGTCACTCTATTGGTCAGTTGTATAACCTTTGAGAGACGGTCGATGCCCATATGTCGCTAGACACAAAACTACACCGGTTCATCCACTGTAATTTATCACTTCGATTTTTCACTGTGTACATGTCAAGAATCAATCTGGTTGGCGTTAAGCTTCATCATGAATGAATGTTTGTTCCGTTTTTAATTTTTCTTTTTTTCTTCTTTTTATTATTCTGTTATATCACTCGTTCAACTTTAATTTAATATTTTTTTTTTTTACGTTTTCTTTATTTCGTCATCTCTTTTGTACGATAATATGTCGAGTGAGGTTTATTCAAATGACATTTATTGTACAGGAGAATATAAAATGTGTTACGTAGAAAAAAAAGGAAAAAAAGGGATCTGTTGTGTGACGAGAATGTAAAGGGCAGAGCCCAGTTGGACGGTCACTGTATAAGTTTGCGTGTGTTCAAAATCATATATTATATATATATATATATATATATATATGTATTTTGAAGTTGTAAGTGGTGTATATAGTGTTTATTATATAACGATGTTGTTAGTGTATAGGAATTGCTAAAGGGTAACACCTCTTCCCACATTATATATTTAACATATGATACTATGAAAATGTAATATATTATTAATGTATGTGTTATGGTAGTTATTAATGCTTGACAATGTTTTATCTTTATCAATATTAAATATTTATTCTCTCCTTTACAATTAGTAATGTCACAATATTATTATTACTATTATCATATGTAAAGTAATAAAAGAATACTCACGCGAATTATATTTTTTATGATACATAAAATTCAAGTGAAATAACGCGATATAAATGACGGAGATATATATAATGCGATGTGTTGTTAGGTGGCAGTGACCTAAGACAACAATCCATTATCACATGGTCCAAAATATTAAAAATTCACTATGTACATAAATGTAATTGGCCGTATATTTCTTGCGCCATCAATGGCTGACTATATCGGTCCGTGTTCACTTACGCAATTACAAACTCTGTTGCAACGACGATCCAATATCGATCTCATCACACAGACATTTTTTATTAAGAGTATTGAAAAATTATTTAGTGTTTATTGCTGTTTTATCGCGTAGTGAAAAAAACATAAGTACTGGACATTTTATTTTTTTATTCTCGATAAAAAATGAGTATGTCCATTGAAAGGGAAAGTAAACTAATTGATAAAATGACTAGAGAGTGTGTGTGGTTGTATACTGTATAAGTGGAGACACAGGCGACAAAGCTGCGAGTTGAATTAATCAGAAGGGAACATTGTCGGGTATATACGAAAAAGAAACTTTACACAAAAGTGCGGTCTTACAGCACAATGACGATGACGTCACAGTCCTGGTGAGAGAGGCGCGGCCAGCCATATTGATTTGTTTCCCCACTACCTCGCAGAGTTTCGCTTCATTCACAAATACGTTGTACGCCTATATTCACCCCACCCTTTTCTTCACCTTACTCACCGCCACCTCTCAGTCTTCTCTATTTTCGTACTTTTCTTTTTTTTTTCTCTCATGCATCCTATTCCCCCGTAGCACATCCTTATTTTGTTACTTTTCTTTTGTCATTTATTATTACGTTTCAATTTATTCAATTCTTTGTTTTTTTTTTTTCCTCCTATCGCAGTCGATTGCTATTGGATGTGCGTTCGGTAGTATTCATTCTCCTTTATCTTCCTTTTGATTGTACTGTCAGTTGATTCTTCATTAAGATGGAATGGGTAATTAATTTTTGTTTACACGTCAATCATTACACTTGGAGAACTGCACAACTTTTGTCTGAAGTCAAGATGGAATTTTCTTTTTCATATTGGAAAAATGTGAAAGTTTCCGTTATCACTTATTTCTCGGCCTTTTTTTTTTTTTTTATAGTTCCAACACTCAACTAATGGCTTACTCCTACGCTTCTTTTTTTCATCGTCACTCAGATTGTGAGACAGAAAAAAAGTTTGCAAGTTTCAATGACCGTACACTTGTATATATATATATATATATTTGTGTGTGTGTGTGTGTGTGGCCCCTCAGATTCGGGGTCTTGACGTGATATATATATATATATATATATATATATATATATATATAAATAACTGAGTGGGATTTAACGAGTTCACAAGAAGTAACATAAGGAAGTCCTTGGAAAGACTGCGAGAGCTATTTTATATATATATGTATATAGTATCCTTGTGTATTAGTACTTGATTGAAAAATATGTTTACCTTCATTTATGTTTATTTACACGAGGGACTATTCAATGTTTACGTCTGACGCAACAGCAGCAATATTTTCATTCACTGTTGTATAAGTAGATAAGAAAAATATCTCGACATTCCATTGAATATCTCAAACTGCAAATATTTTATTCTCATATTTACTTTTTTATACGATTTTGAATGGTATGCAATGTCGTCATCGTAGCTCAGTTTACTGACATCTAAATTGCAACCTATTTTTTTTCTATATCAACCCTCAGGGGAATATATAAAAAAATAATACATTATTTCAATGTGATACAAGAATTTTCTGTTTGTGCTTTAAAAACATTGGCCAATTAACGGCACATTGAACATCAAAATAATAATATCAATAATATTGATAGTTGACAAAGTCAATTTAGAGTGACATTTAACAATTGTTTTTGATTACTGAAATGCTCAAAGCGAAATGCTCAGTGTGAGCTCACGTCTTTGTCTTATATACTGTCAATGCGAACCCCTCTATTGTCAGACGCGTGCGCACATTAACTAAACAATACCTAATAGGATGGAAATCGTTGCAATTTTCAATAATACTTGGTTGTTGAATACGACCACGAGAACTGACCTCGATACATATCTTTTATATAGTCTACTAAATAATACATCGTTCCACTGATTAATTTTTCATTTCCACTTCAATATATACAATGACAATTTTTAACAGCCAGCTTCAATTAAATTATATCACATGCCAATACACCTGTGAGCAAAATATAAAATTGTAATAAATAAAAAATAATAAAACAGTATTGCTGGAGTGTTACAAAAATAAAATTCGATTGAATACTGTCGATGTCTCGAGGACGTTTCATATTTTGCACAAGCATTATTTCAATAGGCACCTATACATATATACATATATACAGTGTGGGAGATCGTGATCATGCTACACAAAGAGCTATATTGGGTGTATTTCAGTATCGTGGGAGTTTGCATCGTAAGAAAGAGGGCCTGAAACAGAAGAGAGGAATTGAAAGATGAAGGGGGGGGGGGGGGGGGAGAAGGGGAGATAGAGTATAAGAGAGAAGGGGCGGCAGTACGAGGAATGGGTTGACGGTTAGTCCGTGGCCGAACGATGAATGAAGCCCCTGGGTTTTGGCGCGGCTCCAGCCAAGCCCTCAGTGGGTGTACCAGCGGGTGGTTTTGAGAGAGATAGAAATAGAGTGCGAGGATTCGGGCGAGACTTGCCGGGGTTTGGCGAGGCTGGCGGATAGCAGGGAAGGGGATATGCCCGACTGGGAGCTCTCTAGTTTTGACGTCACCGTTCAAGGCCGTGTACGATCGTTACTATGACTGCTGCGGTGGCAAGAGCGCACCCGCTGGTCCTCGTTGTCATCGTCGTCGTCGTACCTTGTTCTTCACGTCTTCCTGATGCTTTTAATTTTCCTTTGGTTCGCGGTGTCATTCGCGGTGTCACTTTTATCCTCCATGATGTATTCTTATACATTTCATTAATTTTTCATTTCATTTTGCGACCAAATAAAAATAATTCCATTCATTTTATCTATTCCCAGTCAATTATAATTAAATATATTATATTTAATGTTCGTTTTTTTTTTTGTCTCATGTACGACTTTTATCTTATTTGTGGTATAGATTAGAATAGGAATAATAGAATGCATGGTTGTAATGGAAAAAAAAAATAAACAAGTCCAATGATGACTCATAAAAATAATTGATTAATACCCATGCTCCATTTTTGCGAGGTCAACACGATTATAATTTGTACGTGTGGGAGTTTTGAAGGACGAGTAGTATTTGTATGAAACATATATAAATATATATATATATGTAACAGTCAACCCCCATGGCAATATGCGTAGACAAATATTTCTTGAAACAATTCTCCAGTCTCTTGTGTGTCCACAATGATATAATTGAGAAAAAGAGAAATGGCAGTTGCGAATTTTTTTCCAGAAAAATATGTTTGATTAATGATAGCGAGTGAATAATTGATTTTCCTCTACACAACTATTGATATTTGTCCTTTTCAATGATAATCCCGTTCAATTATTCAAACAAATTGTTGAATTATTTATAGAGTGTATATATGAAAATGCCCAAAATAATTTTATCTTGTAATGAAAAAAAAAAAAAAAATAAATAAATAAATATTAATGGAACAGTTGCAAAAGAAACGAGTGGGGCGTGGGGATGAAAAAAAAAAAAGGAAAAAAGTGACAATAAGATTATCCACTATGGAAATATGTGGGTAAATTTCCGGTCGTATCATTACCATGTACAACATTGTATAAATGTTATATTTTAACGCTGGTCAAAAACATTCTCACATTGGCATAGTAAGCACCAATTAAATCATACTCATAGTATAATATTATTAATAGCTCATAACGAAACGAATAATAAAATACTATACTTGAAGCCAATGTAACAATATTTAGGTATACATGTGTATGATGTAACGACAACTGGTTGTTTTTGCTTGAGCCAGGGATAGTGGTACGTGAGGGATCAGACGCGAGCAAGGTACTTTTATATATATATATAGATATGCACATGTTATATCTCCCGGCCAAGTAGTAGGCGGTGGCTCGGTCAGCCAGTAGCCAAAGAGCTTGGCTCTTTTTGTCGTGTTAAACCGAGCGCGTCACTATACCACCACCACCACCACCACTACCTATTATAATCTTCCAGACGTTTGGCGAAATTTTATTACTCATTGCTTTATACATTGTCCGTGACAGTATTACCTGAAATGAAGGTGAAATTAATGTTGGCGAAGAATTAGCAATGAGATAGAAGCAACTCAAATGTAAATACACATGTGGAACGAGAAAATAAATTTGAAATAAATGGAAATGTAGAGATAAAAAAATTTTTTTTTTATTACAAGATACCTGTTTTGTATTTTACTTTAATCATTTCAATGTTATTTACCTGTAAAGGTGCTAATATGCATTCAACACGTGTTGTTTGCTCCAATATTTTATTATTATTACCATTATTATTATTACTCGAAAGGAAATGTTTGTATAAGTATTAATATTAATCCTGCTTTGTGATAAATCGTGTGACAGTCATATTTATGAGATAGCACAAGAAAATTTGAAAATAAATGATACTTTGATCCTTGAGATTGTGCTGGTCAATCTTTTGTATGGATTTTTTTTTCTCGCCTTTTCATTGTATAGGATGGATGGAGAATAAATGTAAGGGTGGAGTGGGGCTGAATAATATATTGCCGTTAGGCAGTGATTTTTTTGCTGTGTTGTTGCATCGATTTAATATAAAATCTTTTTTTTTTTCATATATTTACATATACTGTTTATGAATGAATATTCGTTTACATATATTTATATTGTTGATTTGGCAATAAAACAATTGGGAGTGGGCGAAGACTATTGTGAAAATGCGGGGGCGAAATGGTTGTCACTTGGCTTGGAGGGATAGGGAAAAAAAAAAAAAAAGAATCAAGTCACGTTATTCACAACTAAACATATATTCGGTTTATACACATCAATTCCGCTTTATTCCGCTATAAAGACTGTATGTGACCCGTCTTACGTATACAAACAAAATTGCACTGACGCGGACACAGACATGACATAAACCGTATCGAGCAATTGGTTAATATAGAAATGCAGGAATGAAACGAAGAAGCAAAAAAAAAAAGAAAAAAGCACTCGTGACAATACTAAAATAAATATATTCTTGATCAACACCCCACACAAGTTTCTATTTTATGGTCTGTAAGTCGTCACAGTTAACTGGAATAAAATAACGTAAATAATAGCATTACCAGGGATTACACTGATATATTTACTAACATATTTCTTTTTGTTGTACAGAGGTATACCAATCTGTAAAGAGCTTTCATATTTTTCGGATTTTTTTTTTTCTCTGAAAATCTCCAGTTATGATGACAAATTGTTCAACTGGAAAACTAAAAATATTAATAATAATAATCGATGATACTTAATTAACTTTCGGAAATAAAAAATTATATAAATGCAATAAATGCCAATAGAATAAAAAGCGAGGAAGAAAAACAAGGCAAAGCTTTTGCGCGCGGTTAGATTGATTTACTTTCAAGACCGTTACACGCTTTGGCTTGATTGGTAATCCTGTTAAAGCTCACGCGGTCTCGCTTTCATTCGGGGAAAACAAAAAGAAACAGAATAAAAAACAAAAAAAGAAGAAGAAGAAAAAAAAAAGAGAGGAAAATATA
Organism: Galerucella tenella; assembly: GCA_910591685.1. Classification (NCBI taxonomy): domain Eukaryota; kingdom Metazoa; phylum Arthropoda; class Insecta; order Coleoptera; family Chrysomelidae; genus Galerucella; species Galerucella tenella. The sequence goes on from CAJUYH010000634.1 coordinate 68,393, forward strand.
AGATAGGTGCGGTGAAGATCCTTATAATATACGAAGAAAACAGTGGTATTTGTCATTGGGATTACCAGTATAAGTGGGAGTAAAACAATGAAGATAACGTAATATATATATTCGTATATATATATATATATATATATATATATATATATATATATATCTATAAATGGAATAATATTTGATAAGACATAAATTTGAAATTGTAAAATGAGGTCATACGGCTGCGTGTATGAACCTATGCATACGTTTTAACTACCTACGCATTTCTCACCGTGTACCTACATCGCCTTTATCATCTCCATCAAAAGTCAAACACACCTGCGGCTGTATAACGATGCACCACTAACTGCTACATATACGCATATATAATTGAACATTATTGCATTATTTGTAATATTCATATATCGCATTAAATATCGTATCGCAAATATAAATTAAAACAATATTAACAAACTATCTATGGCGGTGGAAAATTAACTCTGAAAATTATCAACATGTACAAGTTGTATAATTATTTATTATAATTCAAGCCTGAGGAAATAAAAAAGAAAAAGGTTAAAGGGGATGGTGGCAAAAAAAAAAAATTGGATGTTATCGTTTATGGGCATCTTATGCCGCTTTGTCTCCATCCAAAACCACCCACATATTATCTTAAACAAAATGTCATGATGTTTTGTAGAACCTACACACGTTTTACCCTTCGTAGACTAACTCACTTTGGCTGTGTCACCGGCATATCGTTGTCATTGTCATAGTCGGTAAACTTTTGTTTATATATAATAATCAGTTTTAGTTGTAACTTTGCCGCAATATTAAGCTATACATGAATAAATCGTGAAATGCTTTAAACCTCAGATGTATAAGTAGTTTTAGTAGCAGTAATATACATAAGTTTAACGCTCAATTCAATACATCGTTAAGTGTTGTGCGTAACTTTCACTCAACTCTGCATAAATATAATTAATTGGGTTGGATTATATTGTATATCATGTCTAAATTATGAATAATTTTCCGTTCCATCTACGTATCAGTCGATTAATTGAAAAATAAAAAAATGTATAGAGTAAAAATTCAAAATTCCAGAGATAAACAATTAATTTTTATATTATTACTCCCTCCTTTTTATATATACTGACTAATAAAATGTTTAATCTATTAAATAGCTCGTCATATACCGTATAAGATGTATGCACACATAATACTCGACAAAGTTTGTCATGTCGTGTAGGATGAAATATAATATGGTCAGCGAGTGTTGTACCAATTGTCAATACAAACTGCGATAGCTTCACAATAATGTTTTCCTTATGTCGACGTCATACTCTACATGTATATCATATTAATATACCTGTGATCAATATATAGTGGCAATTTATACATGTCCTTTATATATATATATATCGAGATATTGATAAAAAATATAGAGTGATTATTGTAAAAAATCATGCAATGAATTTATATATTTTACAATTAATTTTTATATTGAATAAAAAAAATAATTCAAACGTATATGTATATATATAATATAATGTAATTTTCCATTGATTAGATGTGACAGTATAATAACGAAATACCGTGGAAAAATGTCTAAAAATAACTTTTTTCGACGTATATGAATAATTATATAAGTAATACGACACTGGAGTTTTGTTGCGTGACCCATCGTAACCCATTACAAAATAATAAGTATACCCCTACCAATTTATATCATGGACTATTTAATTTATCACATGAACACCTATTCCAAAAATGGATATTCTCTTCAATAATCAATTCTATTATTAACTTTGGCCAACGAAAAATCATGATAACAACAACAAGCAGGAGTATAAATGTTTGCGTCACATTGTACGTGTATAAAAAGAGTAAAATAACAATGAAAAAAAAAAGGAGAAATAATGTGGAAAAAAAAAAAGAAAAGAGGAGAAAAGAGTAAAAAATGAAAAATAACATTAAAAGCATTGGATATTTGGTATTTATACATATATACGCATGTGTTCTGGCACAAAGAACAAAAGAATAAATTGTAAGAGCGCGTCAAGAGCGATATATCGCTGTGACAGTATGGTCAAAAGTGCAAGAGAATTATATAAGCGCAATGTGGTATTGAGGAAGAGTAAACCGACAGGGGCTGATTTAGTCATGGCAGTGTGTTGAACAGAGCGGATGTGGAAAGCAAAGTGAGAAGAATTGGAAAGACACAGTGCGTTGTATTGTATCACTTTATATATATATATATATATATATAGATATATAGAGGTAGATAAAGAGGACTCGAGAGAGGGTAGTGAAGCGAATGGGCAGCCAAGCAGGCGAGGCGGGCGCAAGTATCGTCGTACATGACAGCGGTAAAGTTGCGCGGTGGAGAGGGCAATAATCGTAGTACGTATACATGTATGTATGCATATGTACATATATAGTTGAGTAGAGCCACGAGCCGTGAAGGGGATGCGCAACGCATAAAAATGATGATGCGCACCGCGCAGCGTGGGTGTTAGTTCTGGTGAGGGCGCCAGCCGGCTCGCTCGCTGGCTAAACTGGAAAAACCACCACCATCCCTAAACCCGCTGCCCTGGCGGTGTATCCTCCGTGTGCCAGAGTATAACCAACACGGCCATCAACCGCCAAGCTCTCTCGCCGGCTGTTGCGATCCAACTATAATACCAGCTTCAATCGCTCCGGCAATAGCAAACGAACGCACCGTCAAACACCACGTTTTATCATTTTCATTTCTTTGACACACTCGCGAGAGATTGCTTGTCAATATATTATTGCAAGTTCGCGTCGCGAATATTTAACGTGAATATTTATTGAAAGACGCGTGTATATTTATTTGCCGGCATTGTGAATTATTTTTTTTTATCACACAACGCAACATTGAAAGAGACGGTGAGAAACGAAGAAATCAAAAAAAAAAAAAAAAAAAAAAAAAAAACGACGAAAGGGAAGCGAGAAATAGACTGAGAGTAAGTGAAGGAGGAAGTAATAGAGAATCAAGTAGAGACTGAGGAACGAGAAGTCAGTTATAATTCATTTTGATCCTTGGAGAAAGAAAAAAAAATACACACACAAAATAAAATAGAAAAAAAACACGTAAGAGGCAATCAATATTTTAAAAATTCTACTTCCTCTATCTTGTACTATATGTAAATGAGTTTGTTGTTGGTTTTATTATTTTTTTTTAACGGTCAAGTCTATATATTGAAGAGAAGTGAATCTACGGTGGATGTGTGATACACAGTCATAGAGACACACGAAAATACACAAACTCACAGACTCAAATATACACTCACATACACACGCAGACACACACACGTACGTATACACATATTCCATGATTTATGGAAGTGCCTGAATACCATTTGGAGAGGTAATATATGGAGCGTTAAAAGCATTACATTCTACGTCGGTCAGGTGCTTTTAATGCAACGCCTAACGCCATTTTACGCCTAAATACTTGTATAATTACTCGTGAGCTTGAGCTCAACATTAAATTGAGTGCACGTGTATGTATATATGTGTGAGAGTATTTGTTCCAAAAATTAAAACAAAAAAAAATAATTGAAATTGCAAAGAAAATGAAAAAAATCATATCTTCAGACAATTTGCAATATTACGCGAATTCAACTGTCGTGTAATCCGAAACTTTTATGCGTCTCGCAGTCTCCTAGACCTCTACACAAATATGAAATATCTCAAAACACTCATAATACAATAGTGCAACAGTGTGAGCGCAATTGATTTATCTTATGATACTGAAGATAATAGAAAGAAAAAAAAAATAACGAAAAATCGAGAAATAAATTTCATTTAATTTGTAAAAAGGGTATAAACGAGTAATTAAATTTCCATTTCAACGTGAGTGAAGTGAAAAGTGAGGTAGATAGTGGTTACGTTGTGTATCGTAACGGGATTTATGTGAGAAAATAAAAATAAAAAAAGGCCGAAGACAAGAAATATCACGAAAAAGCTGACGAGAGGGATAAGAAGAAACAGAGCGAAGCAGAGAGTGAGAGTGGAAGATCGGGAGGGAGAGGGAGAGGGAGAGAGAGAGAGAGAGAGGAAAAAAATTCAGAAAGGAAAAAAAAAAGGGTGAGGGTGAATGTGAACAAAAAAACAGTAGTAGGGAAAACGAGTGAGAGAGGAAGAGAGGATAAAAATAAATAAAACGAAAATTAGTTTAAAGTGCAGAAGAAAAGGGTCCGTTGTGCGGGAGTAAATCGCAAGGTGCTAATGACTTTGGGGATTTCAAAGAAAATTACCAATGCCAATGTCAAGATGCTGCGGGCCGGTGGTTAATTGATGAACAAATAACAAAAAGAAGAATAAGAAATACTAAATAAGTGTAAAGATAAATTATTTATTGAATTCAACAGTGGGCTTTGATGATTGTATTGGATTTTGGCGACAGATAAAACGCGAAATAACGACAGAAAAGACGCGGCAGAGGAAACGACTACGACGTCAGAAGAAGCAGAAGAAGAAGAAGAAGAAGAAGAGGAGGAGGAGGAGAAAGAAAAATGAAAAAGTGAAAGGAGAAGAAGAACGCAAGACTGATACAAATTTACGGGGGAAAAGGAGCTCAACGAGAAAAGGATTACAAATCTCCTAAGACCATTCACACATCCCATAATAAAGCAACATCATAAATAACAGCAACATTTCTGTCTTCGTCGACATTTTATATACAGGCGTATGTGAAGCTAATGAAAATAGAAGATAGTGAAATACAATAAGAGAAGGGAAAAAAAAAAGAAATATAAACTCAAAGCACCAAGTGAAATATATAATAATATATATATTGAATAAATATAAAGTATAGATTGTTACGCTCAATGATTTTTTTCACCACTCGACGTCATATTTTTTATGCACTTTTGAGACACCTGTTGATTACGCCAAAGCACACGCGGCCTTTTTTCAACGTTGCCTCAGCTAATTCGAAACGTTGGAAGGCCCTGAGGCCGTCGGCTCACGAGGGCCGACATTATTAAACATCAATAAATTACCAACCACTCTCTCGCTCGTGCGCCTCCAAAATAATTTATTTATCTGTATTGCACTATCGCACCATCGCACCATCGCACATCTATATTGTCACATCGCATTTTACTGCAAAACCAACACTTTTATTCACTTTGTTATTGCAATTTTTGAGTGTTCACCAATTATTTGTTGTTTCACCGTGTAAAACAAATATAAAGCACAACACTTAAATAAATAAATAATATAATAAGAAGAGAGAAATATTTATCGACAAGATATTTAACCATTTTTTATATAAATAATTATACTTTATATTGTCCAAATAATTTATAAACTATCTGTTGATATCTTCATTTTTTTCTTTTATATATTCATTTATTTCTCTATTTCCGCATCGAATTCACTGGAAATACCAGAACAATATTTTACCAGCACATTTTACATACGTGTACACATTCACCATGCACATATATCGTTATATATATATATATATATATATGGCGTTTGTAATAATAAACGACGTACCGTGAGCCTTAGCATATAAAACGGATATATATTTATTATATATGTCCATATAGTGTACCATACAAATATATTTATAAGCACCATTTTTATTTTCACTCACGTAGCCTTACAATTATTTCATAAACACACACACACACACACACACACACACAAATATATATACATATATATATATATACATTAGTTAATGTAATTATATACAAGAGATCAAACGAGAAAGGAAAAGGAACAAAAAATATCTCTATATATATACGCACAGAAATAATAAATATTAATAATATTAAATAGACTAATATATATACATATATATATATTTATATGCATAGATGCCGTCCAATGAGATGTCGATAGAGAAACTATTTAAACATTAGTACCTTTTTCGTCGCGAACACCGCGCGTTGTTACGTTGCATTGTTGATTATACATAGAGAATATTTATATATATATACTTGCATATAGAATGAAATATATATTCTGATAGAGTAAAATATAGATTTGTATTGAGAATAAATAAATATATATTAGATAGAGATATACGGTATTCATAGTGAAATAAAAATACAAATTAAATTAGAAATGACGGAGACTTTTAATGTTTATGAGAAGCGCAGGAGGTTTGAGTGTGATATTTAATACAGGGGAAGGTCGTGTTGAAAAAAAAAGGGTGAATCGTTGTAAAGTAATGTGGATAAGAGGGTGAATGAGAGAAAGAGAGAGAACGAGAGTGAATAGCGTCGAGCGTATATTGTGAATAGAAGAGGGTAGAAAGACGAAGAAGGCCGTGAGAATCGAGAACAAAGAGTGTAGCGGAGCGGATTAACATAGAAGAGAATATGTCCCGTGACGCGCGCGCGCGACACTTCACGGTTTCAACACGAATAATAATAATTAATAAATAGTGACAAAAATAATGTCGATGATGCGTTATATTAATAAATATATTCAATGTGTATCTATGTACGAAATTAAGCACTGAAAAATTAATTGCACCGCACAACAGCACTGCGAAATAATAATTGCACCAGCATACAATCTGCACATGCACACCGATCAAAATGGCCATCGTCAACGACACTGCTGATGGCACCACACCAACGCACGTCTATTTGCACTCGTTCAGATTGCAGTGTCCAACACAACAGAGACGCATTCATGAAATAACAACCTGATTTCAGGAGACTAACAATTCAACATCAAGCAACACGAATATACGAGTGTCTAGGGACAACGTCAGTGGCTGCAACACTTTAAATATAATTCAACAGACGTGTGATTTTTCAAGTATTTGCAATTGCAATTGGATTTCCTTCCGTGTGATTGGAGAAAAAGTACAATTGACAGATGAGCAGCCGCAACAAATCAAAAGAATAAAAGAATTACAACAATAGAAAGAAAAAGATTAGGAGCCGAGTACGCTTGATTCATTTTTCGACTCATCTTCTTAACCTCACTCTCTCTCTCTCTCTCTCACTCTCCCTCCCTCTCTCTCTCTCCCTCTCCCGCCCACTCTCACTTACTCGCATCTGTTTTGCTGCGACTTGAAAGTCTTCCTATCCCACAATCGCCGAGTTCCTTTTCGTCTTTGTCTTCTATTTTTCATCTTTCATTTCATTTCTTATTGTCGCCAAAATCCTTCCGTTTTCTCAAGCTCTCCTCTAAATCCTCTTCTGACAATTCACTCGCTCTATTTCTATTTCTATTTCATTTTCAAATTTTCATCTGGCTTTCTTCCTTTTTTTTATACTTGAATCACGTACAAGGGCCATTCGTCGACGGTGTCGTTGACAAAGAAACGGAAAAAATAAAATATAATAGAAGACGGAGAAATTTTGCCCAAAGTTATATTGAAGAAAAAGAAAAAGCCACACAATAGAAAAGCTCTGTTCACTTGTTAATATATCAGAGAGAAGAAGCAACCACACACATAAATTAACAAGATTACAATTTACTTATTTGTAATTAATTGGTGGATAGATATTGCACAAGTGAAATCATCAACATTGAAATACATAGCTTCCGTTTCAACCAAAAAATATCAACGAAAAATAAAATAATTGTTTATTATTTACGTGAGATAATAAAGTGGGAAATAAAAAAGTAAGTGAGAATTTGGAAGATATGGCAAGTCAAATGATTTGGTTATTTAGCTATGTTAGCCTTGGACTAGCTCTAACATTGAGTAACCGTCCGGGTGTACACAATCAACGTGGACAATTTAGATCACGGCAATATGATCATAGATTGAGAACAGTAGATCGGCCAATTGGTGGTGCAGCAACCGCCACAACAATTGGTAAAAAAGTATCAACCAGTGAATCTGATTCGTCGTATCGTTACAAACAAGAACCCGAGCCGTATGATTTGCCACCCGATTGGATTGTATATGACGATGAAAATACGAGAGATCCACCGGACAATGAACTCGAGGATGTGCGGGATAGCATTAACGACAATTTACTCGATCAATTCACAGATGCAATGTTGGATACATTGAATCCACATCGGCATATTTTGTCAAATAATCGAAGAAAAATGATTGGATACGAGGATATTGATTCATTAAGTAGTAACTTAATTCGACAACGACGACCACCACCACCACCACGACAACATCGTGATAATGAACTATTATCACATTCAATAGATATAAATGATAATAATGCATTGACATCAGTTAAAAAACATTATTATGATTTGAATGATGAATTGAATGATAGACAAAATGGATTGACTGCATCGTCCCTAAAGAGAAGGTCGTCATTGTGGTCAACGGATGATATAAATTATCCATTGAGAATGAACGTGAATAGTGTGATAAGACTGCCTAATAGTGAAGGCATCACAACACACACCAGAACATTTGGCAAGAGAAATCAGGTGACAGCAGGACGAAGACGATCGTCAGATTCACGCTCATCAACATCGAAGCAGCAACAACAGCAGGATGGTGGACAACCACCGCCGCCACCATCGCTTGTTTCAAGTATTTCATCTCCTGGTATGTCAATTGGTGGTGTCGCATCGCAATTTATGTTGAGAGCCGCACGTGGAAATCGACAGTATGACGTACCGCAAATAGGTGAGTCTTTACAATATTTTTTTCAATTTTTCATACTGGGTTTAAAAATAAAAATTGCTTAACATTTATCAAATAAATGGGGTAATACGTGCTCGCTTTCGTATATCTATAAGAGAGACTTATCCTCAATTTCCCATGAGCTTTTGTCATTTTACCTCGACCCTTCATAGTTTATTACATTTGTGAATTTTCAAGAAAGAAATAAAAAAAATATAGTTGATACATGACCGGGTTCTCATTTGATATGTTTCAACGTGGCTTGTGTCAACCATGGAATATATCCAACACACATAAAGGTTTTCTGTCAGGCAACGTGCTATAAAATAGACGGAGAGATTGTGAAACACCAGGTATACTAGAGAATGAGCTCTTCTTCGCTCTCGTTCAATCTCTAGTTGTGTAAATGGATCTTCAACTCACGAGTTCTCATCTACGTATCTAAATATAGGGTATATAAGTATATCAACATGACACATAAAATGTTATGAGAATGTGTGAGGAGACCGAGAATACTAATTTGTAGTTAATGGATTTGGGGTTAGGGTTTTTCATAAATATCTAATAACATAAAACGACCATCAGCAATATAGTTACATACGTAATAAGAAATCAGCCACTGTATTTTATGATCAATTATTATTCTACCATTTATCTCTTCCCTTATTTTTCTTTTTCTTATTTGTTTTTTCTTTTGTTTTTGCCATATACCAACATCTCAATTATTTCCGCAATTCTCATGATATTAAATCCTCCATCGTTATACGGTTTTTCTTTTCTTTCTTTTTATTTTATGATGAATATTGAACTCTTGTCAATATGATTGATATATATATATATATATATATGCCGATAATAGATGAGGAATAAAAATAGACATGCCTTGATTTATCGCTTGTATTTATGTATACAAATATATCACTGGATCGTTATTATTTTTTTTTTTTTCCGGAAAGCAATTTGCGATTACAAAAATATAAATTATCTGTAGTATTTCGTTCAGTTTATATACATTTTATTTTCTTTCATTTTTATTTTATTTAGCGATTTTATACTGTTCTTTTATGTTAATTCGAACTGAAAAGAGTGTAATAAAAATTTTATCATTGCATATTGTTGTTGTTGTTGTTGATTTTCTTTTTGAGGCAATACCTCCAAAAGAAATTAATTAACTTATATCTATGTTTACTTTCGCACCTGTTGCTTTTTATACTGTACCCCCCAAAAAAAAAAAGAGAAAAAAAAAATTGAGATGAAAGAGAATCACGTTCGTTCAAACAATATATTGTTCAAGTACTACTTTATAGCAAAGTAATCGTCAATTCAAACTTTTCAAAAATTATAGTGAAAAGAAAAAAGATAATGAAAGAGAATTAACAAAAACGAAAAGAGTAACACTAATATTATATGAAAATCACCAAGCTTTCCTTTGTTACTCAAGAGAAAAGAGAGAAAAAAAATTATAAAAATAACAAAGGTATATACGTGACATTTTCACTCGTGACTTAATTAAATCCTCAGAGATAACGATGAGACAAAAATAATGGATAATCACCATTAATATAGATGAAAAAAAAAAAATAATAATAAAATAAATATGCATACGATAATACGGCAATAGCGAAAATCAGTGACAAACAGAAAGCAATACATATATACTTATATATATATATATATATATATATGTGTGTTGGATAAATGACGGGAGTTTTTTAAATGAATATATCACGGTGGCGGTATGTCGTCGTAACTGTAAATTTTAGAGGACATTGATATATTGCAAGAAATAGTACGGGAAAAATTGTATGTATACATATACATCCACATACATATATCTATTATTTGAGCTTTATATACATAGACACGCTGATAATATGTGCGTCGACGTCACATAGAAAAAATATTGGTCATTGCAGCATTGTGTTGGAAAAATAGTGGAAAATCAGTTGCGAAAAGTGGCGAACAAAATGACATGAGAATTCCCCCGTGCGATACTAACTATACTTTTATTTTTTTACGATTCATATTTCAAAGTGCGATTTCAACTAGACCATCAGCAATTGTGAACTATATTTAAACATCAATATATCATCAAAGTGGAATAAAAAAAAACAGAGTTGAAGAAATTGAATAGAAAAAATATATTTATATTTATAGACAACATCAGAGTAAATATGATTGCTCACTAAATGAGCTCATGTTTATTCTCAAGTTTCTAATATTTCTTTTTCAAGTTTCCGTTAGTGAATTTTTTCGATACATCCCTTTATTGATTTTAATGGCCCTCGTGTCCATTATCATTACCTGTCATCCACTTTTTATTCATACTTTTTTTTTATCTATTCATTCTGTTTATTTTATTATATTGTCTTTTTTTATCTCATATGAAAATGTTAGGTTAGTTAATGTAAAAATAAGACACACGTATGAAGGTGGGATAATGTTGGATAAAATTAATGACTGTCGGGAGCAATAAGGCTCAAATGAATATTTCACTCCTGTCGCAAAAGACCGGAGGAAATGTACACGGTGAAAAAGAAGAGAAAACGATGAGATAAACAGAAGAAAGGAATAAATGAGATAAAAGCTACATTGTATAAAAATATATATTATCTAAATACTGAGCATATAATTGTTGAGCGAATACAATTATCATATAAATTTAATTAAACATATATTCTACGAATTATATGTGGAGGAAAATATATACATATTTTTCTCTGGTAATAATCCAATGTAAAATTCTTTACACTCTTCTCTTTTTTTTTTTTAAATACTTTTTATATTCGCCCACGTTGTCACCCTTTGACCTACTTCATAACAACCAGAAGTATTATATTTGAATACTTTTAGAACTGCGTGCGTTTGTATATAAAGAGTTTGGATACACTTCCGATTTTTCACGTAACACCCTATTTGATGTCATGTAAATATATATGAAAGAGAAAAGAAAGAAAACACCCTATTATATACATATACTGGTCATTGTATGAAATTATTTTTTACATTTAACTGCAGAAATGAATGCCAATTGTTTAACCTATTGGCAATTGAATGAGAATCGATAATATAATAAAAGAATACATTGTTTTTTTTTTTTACGTGTTTCACAAATTTACATATGCATAGATAATGAGTTCCTCCAAACAAGTAAACATTAAGAATTTATTCAAATATTCATATGTAGTTGGCAATAAAAATAGCATGTTATGTAAATATATTGTCACGTAAAATTTAATTATCCATTCAATATATATATATATATATATAAATGCACGTGAAAGTGAACTATAGGCAAAAAATATTCACAGACAGATTGGAAACCATCGAGATTCAAATTACCTTGATACACATGTATTGAAAAGGGAATACAAAGACGAAGGGGGTAGCTATGTAAAGGTGATATGCACATATATATATATGTAATCGACGTCGCTCTTAAGCGACCATTGCACCCATGAGGGTAACCCCGGCCGACTGCCAACAGAAGTCTCGCTATATTCACTATATATTCCTCCTTCGTGCAATACCTACGTGCGTCTCTCATGTGTTCTCCATATTTTTTTTCCTTCTTTCTTTTTTTTTTTTTTTCTTTTCCATACACACTCTATTCAACCCCTTTTACCTTTAGATAGTTCAGATAGTGTTTGAACTTGTGTGTACATAAGTGCCAGACTGCAGTTTATCAAGAACATGGATTTTCTTTTCCCATCGTCATGTACTCGTAGACTTAGCTTTTTATTCATTATTTTTTGTTTTTTGTTTTTTTTTTTTGTCATTCCAGCTGCAATATTTATATTGAATTTTTTTTCCTCATCAAGCCGTGTTCCAATGAAATCCTATTATTAACTTTATTTTGATTTATTCCAATTGCAATATATTAATAATATTATTCAAATAGGAATTTGTATTGTAGTTATATGCAGCTGGTCATTTCAAAGTTGAATTTTGATTTGGGATACGGATGAAAATGTAATTCTCACAACACCTACCGTTACATACATATTGGGGTAATTTAAATAGTTATTCGCATGTGACCTGCCACTCATATCACGATGGTTCAATATATGTGTGTGTGTGTGTGTATGTATGTGTCATACCCAGCCGATCAAGCGCGCACGTATAGTTCATAGGTCACGGATTGTTAGTTCAAGTGGAAACTGGAGTATGTTCGTCATATTATCGTCAATGTATGCTGATGACAAACCGTGTTCTCAGCGGTTATTAAGTTTTCAATTGTTACTATGCAACTGAATAATATAGTAAAAAAAAAAAAAAACAATATTTCATGTGGGTACATTTGCAAAAATAAAATGCATATACATATATATATTGAAAAGAAAGTAAATGTGTGTGAATAAAATCCACCTACGCTTAGTGTAAACCCTGGAATTTAATTGAACATATATATTTTTGCGCAGTTCGATTGACCTATATTATAAATATAGAGTTATGAAAATAAATATATATTCAATACTTTTCCATTCATTTCATCGTGACATTTTCTTCCTCAATACTCAAAGCTCATTTGAATAAAAGTCAATAAATGTTATTGAATTGACGATCATTAATGACAAACGATATGAAATATTTGATAAACACTCGTTCATCTGTGGTGCACGCAAACGTGTTCACAGAGATGATATAAAACACAGAATAACGAGGAATAAACAAAAAAAAAAAAAAAGAGTTGATAGGAATACTCGGACAGAAAAATCAGTTAAATTTCAATAACGAATGGAAGTAAAATTCATTGTGATAAAAATATATTTTGATTCATATGATAATTCTTCATTTATATTCAATAGTAATCGCTAGAGTATAATTGAACGCAATTTACTATTTATATAAGCATAGTAATGAGCAAAAGAAAAAAAAAATTGATTTATTGTTTCTCTCTGTGACGCTGAGAGTGGTATAGGTTTCATCGCGAAGGGATCCAACATTGTCCCTCCCTATGTAAAGCTTGAACAGGTTACTATATTTATTTATATATGAGTATGTCTGTATGTGTATGCGTGTACGCAAATATATATGCGTGTCGTTCGTCACAAAAGGATTCAAGGACAATTACATATAAGAGTCATTCCATGAACAGAAAAGAGAAAAATACGTAATAAAATATTTCATAGATGGACTTTTTTTAGTCTTTTGACATTTTTATGTTTATATAGCAAAATTAGAATTTTACAATTTGTACTAAATATTATTCATTTATTAAATTCCCGAATCAATTGTATTAGATGTATTTTAATTGATGAGCATGTTTGCCAGTAAGTAGTAGAATTAATTGAGAGAATTTATGTTTGTAATTTGGACAAACGGAAACACTTTGTGTTATATGTGAATTAACTTGAGATCCAAGATGGTTGATGCAATTTTTATGTAAATAATGTTGCTGTGATGTGTAAATAGCAGAGAGTTGGCATGAAAATACAATGGCGTCGTATTCCAACATGTGATATTCAAATAATATTGAAAATTCTATTTATAAAAACGATAAGTTATAAATGGAGATGATAAATGTTGGTATACGAATATATGTATTGTACTGATCCTTGAAGTGCACATACAAACACACTCACTCATACATAGACTTTCCTTCCTGTCTATCTGTCTGATCCTTACGTTCGTTCAAAGTGTATTGGATGCGAGCAAAAGCTTTTTTAGAGGGTGCCAGAGGGCTTTTGCTACGGAATAAAGTAATCTCGGGGGCTCTCTCAACGATATCGTCGAGGTCACAGTGGCGTCTTGCAGGCTACTACGTGGAAGACGAGCTGGGCGGCGGAAGTGCCCGGGAATTTTCCTAAAACTGGAGCACTACCCCATTGAGCAATGCTATCATCAACGTCAGCTTTATTCTTTTATTTTTTTTTTATCGCTTCCTCATTTCCCAACTTGATTTTTCATCTATTTTCTCTCGCCCTTTTCCATCATACACATTGAATACACAATAACGTATATGTTGAATATATAAATTGCTTGGATCAACCGTATAATGTAAAGGAACCCACTACACCTATTGATCCTTGATGATAAACAACGTAAAAAATTGATAGCATTAATTTTTAATCGTCCACAAGTGTAGAATAGACAATTTGTGTAGGTATTTTTTTTTTTTGTAGTGAAAGGTGCAATAAATTTCAATTGAAATATGGTGGAAATCCAACATTCAGTTCAATAATTCGAATTGTAATTAAAATCACATAAACAGAGAGAATTTATTGGTGAATGCTCAACGAATCGTGAATTATACAAATTGACATATTTCCATTGAACATCAACAATTTTATTGCAATAATATTGATTTTCACAATAATAATGTAAAAGTATAGATGTGAATGAATATTTTTTATGTATTTTCTTAACCTGAAATATTCGTTTATGTTGCTATAAAGCAAACACATGAACAATTTTATGGATCATTATAAACATATTTATAGACATAACCCGAAAGTGTAAAGAAAAATTGAACATTCAGGGTGAGACGTCTATGTTGTTATATGAAATGAAAATAAAAATTTATTATTATTTCATCACACTGTTGGTCACATCGACCATATCCAATCTAAAAATGCAAATAATAATGTAAAATAAAATGAAAAAGAATAAAAGTTATTTTTTAAGTGTTGTCACGCGACATTGTACGGTTTTGAAATATAATAATATTGCTATTTCCTTTCATATAAATTCGAGTACGGAATGAATAACCAGTTGCTGGCTTTATAAAAGTCAGTGGTGTGATATTATGAAAAGTTATTCTCAGCGATGAAGGTTGGAGGGAAAAAGT
Source organism: Galerucella tenella (assembly GCA_910591685.1). Lineage (NCBI taxonomy): Eukaryota > Metazoa > Arthropoda > Insecta > Coleoptera > Chrysomelidae > Galerucella > Galerucella tenella. The sequence goes on from CAJUYH010000634.1 coordinate 83,767, forward strand.
AGTTGTATATTCTTATGTCTTTACTGAAGGTACGTGAGCATGCTTTTGAAGGTGATTCCAATTGCTCGATATTGCATTCAAAGTTTAAGATTGGAAAATATTCCGAGCAACTTTATTCATAATCATTGGAATATAAATTTCTTTTATTTTTCTACCATTTTTTATCTCATTAAATTTATTTTCTTACCGCAGCTATTCATGTTTCCATTCTTACTTTTTGATTTACTTTATGTTGTTACGTGTGTTGTCGAATTGCCAACAAATCTCTTGGGAATTTTATTATTGCAATAGATAGTGGAAAAATAATCTTGAAGATTTCACGTAGAAGTTTCTTAGTGAAATTTATATCCCAGTATAGAATATGGGTGTATAGAGTTTTACAGGATCAAGTGCGTTTTCATTTTGTCGCTTGTAGAAGTAATAGGTGAAGGTGACGAAATGGAATGAATAGTAGTCTAAATATAGAGGATATCGATCGTTCAAAAGGCTCAACACCTACCTGTAGCATGAACAATTCATATAACGTCATACCTGTAGAAACGTGCCATGCGTTTTTCAATAAAATTCATATTGTGCGATTATATGTGTATGGAAATTCGTCACTTCCAATTCACAGACAATCGTATCTCGCTATTAAATATATCTACGTTTATCACATGAAACGTCTATTGAAGTGAGCTACGAAATCATTATCAATATTCCATATTTGATATTGTACTAATGACAAAATTTTTCCATTTTTACTTTTTTTTTATCTCTTCATTTTTTTCTCGTAATGGAAATTATTTTCAAGTTATATCCTGTTTCCATAATAGAGTTAATAATAGCGCAACGTTAAATATCTGCTATTAATATTGGTTTTATGAACAGAAACTCTTGACATTCGAGTGAAAGTGCAGGAAGAAAAAAAAAAATTAATCAACTTTCATGTGGAAGAAATTATTTTTAGTATCAGCACAAAGAATTGATTAGGGAGAAAAAAAAACATCTCGCCTGTCAAATACTATCAACGTTTGTTTAATCTCCTGTCTATTACGCAGCTAATATGAATTTTATAATTTTGTAGGGCCTTTAATTCTATTTATTTTTCTATACTATTTATGAATTGTAATTATTTTTTTTCACTTCATCTCCATCGAGCGAAATAAAATGAAAAAAAAAATACAACACACGAATGCAAGAATATATGTATTTGTATATGAAATGAATGCAAATTGAGCCGAGAGCAAGCTTGTGATGCTCCCGTGGCTTTTATAATTCATTGCGTGACGATTCGCCATTTCGAAGTAGCCAATTATTATCCATTTTTGTATAGAAAATGCAGTTTAGTTTATAAGTTCCGTGTGGCTATCCGCACCTGAAAATTATCGAATTCAACAAATATAGAACTCTGACAAAACAATATATATTATTGATCGATAATAAAATTATAGTTGATGGTATAAAATTGTTCCAATGAATAATTGAAATAGCCTCGATTATATTTTTTTTCCTGTATTGAAAATAGAATCACGATAATAATTTTCACACTCTAATGCCCCTCCCCCCCCCCCCTAAATTACTTAAACTTTCATAAATTTAATGAAATAGTAGCAAACTATTTCACTATTCAATTTCAAGAATAATTCGAAATACATTCAGTGACTTATATTTGGTTGAAGTAGGTGAGAAACAGGAGTGTATAACGGTTGAGATGGATTTTATAAATTTGCAAGAACTATAAAAATAATAATAATAGTTGAGGACGCGAATAAATTTCAATAATATATATGTGGATGATAATTAAGTTAATGGAAATATATACACAAGTAATGATTGCAAACGATACCCTCAGGAATTATTTTAATGTCGTTAATGAACCTTTGTTGGTACATAATTCAAAATATTTTCTACCATAAAATTATTCATGACAACATTTTCATACAAAGAATTATTTTCTTTTTATATCTATTTATTCTTTTTTTCTCCGAGTGACAATTACAAATTACAGTTGTCCAACAGAATATATAGTCGGTGAGAAACGTCAATTGATAGAATATCATTTGTAATATGACAAATAGAAAATATACACCTGTAATGAAAATAATTATTTGAATTATTTAGATGGTATATATAAAAAAATTTTAATTTCTATTTATAATCAAGACAATAATTATATGGCAATCAATCTGAAAGTGATTCGATGGTCTAATAACTGGCTAAAGTTGATAGGGGTTACAAAATTGATTAAGCGTTGAATGCTTCATATCGTTTCTCTTTCCACCACCTGTTGCTTTTATTTATAGAATTATAAATGTAATTGTAAGTGAAGGAATACTAACAAAGAGTCCCCCAATATTTCTTCATGCAATTTTCATTGGCCATTTTCATCAGATTTTATTTCACACTGCATTAAATAATGATATTGGTGTGAAATGAAAAATAAATGTGATTTAATAATTAATGTTTAGAGTGTCCACCGTCCGAAGAGGGAATGGAAAGGTTTGCCTGCCCTACGCCCGATCAAATGGGTAGATACCGTTGCATTGATGATCACGTCCTGTGCAATGGATTTTTCGACTGTCCATTTGGTGAGGATGAGGATCGGCAATCGTGCATGTTCTACAAAACCGTGAGTAATGGCAATGTCTGATCATTATCCACCCTTTTCACTTATCCTCCTTTTTTATTCTCTCTACTGTTATTTTTTTTCTTTTCTTTTCAACTAACGCCCACGCGATTACTTCCACCTGTCGAGATTCTAAATGTACTCGTGTCAAGTTGTCACGTAATCGCAGTTGAGGGAGGATACATTTTTATTCATCATGATAAATTGCACTAGAATATAAAAATATTATTGAAAAATAAATATATTTTCATTTTTATCGATGATAAATTTAAATAGATATATAAAATCTTTTATATGTACATTAAATGTCGTGCAAATACTAAAAATATTATTGGATAATGTGATTGTTTCAGACGAAGGCGCATTTGGATGTGCTTGCCGAAGCTTTATTGCGGTGGGTCAGAGCTCGCTAAATATATATATATATATATACATCTTTATATTCAACTACAACTTCATTTTACTATATCGAGGAGATAATGAATAGACGAGAAATAAATGAAAAACTGTATAAAAACTTTGACAATGAAATAATTAATGCGAAATTGAGAATCAAACGTATCGCTACGAAAGTGATATCATTTAATGCGAGGATGAAAAGCATATATTTTTTCTTTTTCTATTGCTTACGAGTTCAACATTATATTTTCCATCGTCTGTTTTTTTGATTATACGCAATTTTATCGCGTAGCCCGAATGAACAATGCGATAATGCCATTTTCGATATAAATTTTTTTTCCTCATATTTTCATGGTGAAAATTTAATAATTAATACGAAGGATGAAAGAAGACAAATATAATTGACGTGAAATGAAATGACACGCACTTATGAATGTATCTTAATCATCGATGAAATTAATGGCTATGGAACATTTATGGATTTGAAATTAATTAATAGGATTAATTTAATCTTTTATTAATAATAATCTCAATTCTACCAATGTCTAAACGACGAATAAATCACTTGTAATTACAGCGATAATTCGACGGTGAAAATGATAATGACTTGAAATATATAATTGTTTTATCATTGAACGTAAATATGAACGCCCACCATCGAAAAATCGTTGGTTTACATGATTAATTATAAACTCTCTATTTAATCAAAAGAAGTGAAATGAGTTGAGTCAACTTTTGCGTGTATGTATATAAAGTATGAAATCGTGGAAATTCGCCCTGGAGGCGAATGCGCTGGTGTTTCGAATCGTCGAAACATCATAGCCCGGGTCGGAGTTTTATAGTCGAAAAAGAGGTTTGTATAAGGCAGTAAAACTTGTTAAAATAGATTATTATCTTTGCGTTATGTACTAATTATTTTCTCGCCCCCCGACACCCCCTTTTTTTTTTATTTTTCGTAGAAAACATAATTAGATTAGTAAGTGTTTTTAACAAGAATGATTAATGATGAGTGTTGATTAAATTAGGTAGAGATGGATTTATCGTTAGAGTGCCGCCGTATAACGTTTTAATTTTTGTCTCCTATTATCATTTTCAATTCCTTTCCCAAAAAAACAAATTGGCTTGAAAAAATTCATTTAAGAAGACGAATATTTTTTTGCCACATTACTTAAAAAGTTTTTACATTCAATTAATTTATTTATGAAAAAAAAAAACAAAAAAAAGATGAAATGGAAAAATAATAAGTAATTCACAAAGCTCAATTAAAATTCAATATTTGTAATTTATATAGTCAATGAAAAAAAAAATAATTTTTGTTAAAAATTACGAATTACAATTTAATATAGAGATGTATTATTAAAACAATCTCTGGACTGGATGATTGCATTGGATTGGCGTGAACAAAATGTTCAATATATCGGTGTATAATAGCCACGAATTGGGTGACAAAAGACGGGGAGGAGAGAAGAAAAAAGTACGCACAGTTAGAAATGAAAATACACGTTTGAAATATTTGAAAACGCTACGAACATTCGATTCAATCGATTCGTTGAAGTTGACAGTTGGCAAAATTTTCCCGTTTTGCCGTAATAGTTTGGATGATGTGTGTGTATATACGTGTATTTGGTAGATGTGTACAGCGGGGATTGAACATTGGCAAACGACCAAATGTGTCTTCTGGCCATAATATACGTGAACTTACGACGCATTCGGGGCGATATGGGATAAAACTCGGTGTAGAGAGCGGGTTGAAAATGCGCGAGTACCCATCAATTTCTTTCGTCTTTACTTTTATATAACTGCATTCCTTTTTTTTTTCACCGCTATCCTCCCCTCTCTGTTAACAATTGTAGAAGGCAACGACCCTGGATCCGTATACTTTCGATCGTATTCCTCTTTCTACACTACTATTACTATATTTCTACTTCTTATTCTTATTCCTCGTCACTGCCGCTCTCATTTTTTCATCATTCACAATCACCCTCTCCAACAATCCACGCAACCATTCCCTCCTTCTCATTTATAAAAATATATGTATATATAATTCTATCTATACATTTCGTTTTGTCATTCGACACGACAATCCACACGAAATGCCATTTTAGTACATTGGCAAATACACTTTCATCGATCGCACCAATCTCAATTCCAATTTAGCACCACTTTTCATATATATATATATAGGTTAAGTGTAACCCATTGGTGCACTTGGACATAAATTTTTTTTTTCCGCTATTTTACAACCTAAATGCAATTTACAATTTTTGTTTCACTCCATTTTTTTTTTTTTTGACAATTTTTTCATATCATTTCCTCTATTTCATTTTCTTGCCAAACATTTTTACAGATCATTGAACTCTACCGCACGAGTTATGTTACATATATTTTTCTTCGTTTTTCCGTTCGCTCCGAAAAATTTTTCCAATTTTATTTATGTAAATTGAATGATATAAAAATTCGCACCGTCTATATCATATTTTTATTATTATGTTCACGTTGAATTTATACGTCATTGATTACGTTGTTGTGAAAAATATAAATGAAATCTTTGTGGATAAATTGGTATAGATTTCAAATGTAAATACCATTAATTTTTTATGTGAGACGGGCGTTGGTAAAATAAGTTAGGAAACGGATCGAGACTGTTATATGCCGAAGGAACTTAGCTACACTCGTAAATAATACCGATCGGGTAAATATCCTGAAGCTTACGTAGGCAACTCAAATAAATTATTTACGTTGCGTGCTTGCAAATGTCGAAAGAACGGTCGCGCACAGCGGCCACACTGGTTATAGCAGCAGCACAAGCGAATCTAGTAATGACATTTAGAAATGAAAATAATGAAAGAAGGTTGATAAAAAAAGAAATTGTCAATCGATGAAAGCTATAGTTTGAAACAATCGGGTCGGCGACCGTAGTTTTATTTGCTTATTGTTCCTTTTCTCCCCCTATAACATATGAGCTGTTACAACTTTGTCGTCGTCATATTAAAATCATAAGTTAATTCAGCGACGCAAAGAAATTCAATACAACTTTTTTTTTCTTCTTTTTTTTTTCATGGCCTACTGTGCCATATATTCAATCGACTCATCGTAAAGTCGTTACGTCAATTCCATGTTAAAGGTCACTTACGATGTACGTTATAGCTATAAAGTCGCCGATCAATTAAGGAAGGCCGAAGCTAATTCCGTCCACAAATGCGATCATTTCGATCACCATTGGACAGCATTTATAGAAACAAACCAATATCATCATAATATACTGAGATTTTTTTTTTTCCCAATGTAACTAAAAACATTTGATAGTTTTTCCTATTGCCTTATTATTTTCTCTTATCAATAATTGTGGCAGATAAATTGAAATGCTAACGTAAGATGCTTTTTATTATTTTTCCTATGGATTCCAAAGACGATATGATAAATTATGATTAGACAGCTATATAAAATTAATATTATCGACATAATCATAATATAATGATTAATACTCTCATATATGTGTATAATAATTGTGCATGCAATAGTTTATATGGATACGAAAATTCTAGAACATTCGTGAACAATATTAAGTCATTTGATTTGTAGCTTAAATGGATATGTAATTAGGAATTTTATCATCTTGGTGTTTGATAATGGTAATATATTGATAAGAAAATATATTATTTCTTATATAAAACTATGGTAAATGATAATAAATCAACAATGAAAGACTCGGGTTCAGGAGGCTGGATCGATGGGACAGGTGACGCGAATGTCCGTGAATAACATTTCATTCTCAGCGTATAACAATTATAAAAAAAAGAAAAAAGAAAAAAAACGAAAACAGTAATTGGACTATAAATTTTTTTAGATTGGAAATGAAACAAAAATAAATTGCAGTGAAAGAATCTCCAGTAACGAAGTACGGGCGATGAACAGAATCTGTAATTAGAGAGGTATCTGTTTATCCTGAGCCACCCGGATTTGCGATTACGGAGATTCAGTGAAATTTATATTTATAAAATAAAGTACTACTACTACATGTCGAGTACGCTGATACCACTTGAAATTCGATTAATCTGCACTCACGATACCATGAACCCGTGGCTTGTTATAAATAATTTTATAAATATATAAAAACAAATATAATTACAATAAACATCTACTATTCTCATAGCGTGTATTCTAAAATTTAATTATCTCAAATGTCATCATTGTATGGCATTCATATGGATAGATGATAAATATTATTTTTTTTCTCTGATGTTGGATAATGAAAATTTCAATAATTATTTGCCACATTTATTGCGACGGAATTTCAAACAAACTATTATTATGATAACTGGTATTCATTGGCCAATTCACTTTGGATTAGTTATCGTCATTATTAAATGCGCTTGTGCTGTGTACAGATGAAATTATATGAAAAAAAATTAACAGATAAATAGACTGAGCGCTTATCAAAAAACAACGTTAATCAAACATAAATGTCACTTGATTACTTATGAGATATCATCATGAAAAATGTGATATAAAAAAAAAAAAAAAAAAAAAAAGAGAAAGGGTAATGGGTGACATATTTATTATTTTTTTCTTTTTTTTTCGTTTACTATTCCTAAATAATTATTATTGGCATGCATTTCCATACCAATTCCAATTTAAAACACTATTTAAAAATTATTATTTATACGTGAGCGTGCGGAAAAAAAGAGAAAAATATAAAATTATGAAGAATAACCTAAATATTTGCAACGATCTCGATAGTTTCGAGAAATGACGGTGAACCGTGTATAAAATAATATGATTGAATCAAATAACTAGAATGTGGAAAATATTTTAATTGCAAAAAAAACGTTCTACATATTTTAAAGTGCGCAATTGAATTGCAACATTACTGAAGCGAATGGAATAATCGAATGAACTTTAATCCATGCGGAAATGGAGAGCCAAGAGAACTCTCTAACGAGCTGATGTAAAATAAAAAAAATGAGATGTAGAGAAGCACAGAATACAAAATGTTTGAAAAAAGAAAGAAAAATATATTAAGTTGAACTAAAACTTTCGTTGCTTCGTGAAGTAAAGTAAACGACGAAAGAAATATAAATTCGATTGAAACTCGACAGTTCGATACTACTATTAGTTCGAGTCAATTGTGACTCAAACTATAACATAAAGTGTAGGTTTATATACCGAAAATCAAGTTCGATCAAGTGATAGTAGCACATCAAAAATCAGGGTTTGTTCAGGCTTTCAATTAATAAAATGACAGCTGCTTATTAGTTTTTTGGGAAACATTGAATTGAAACGTAAACCCATGGGTTGGTTATTATTAGTCGGATTAGAATAGTCGCAAAAATAAAATGATGAGAAACATTGAGAAATATAATTGATTTGACAATTGGTCTGAATAATTAATTCGTATAATTGATGAAATAAAAAGTGAAGCAACTACATAAAGCCAAAAAATAAAAAAATAATGAATATTGAACCGAGTTTAATATTATGTGTGTTTTTATTTTTTCATTTATTGTTTAAAAATATATGAACAATTGACTAATTTCCATTGCCCAATATAATTTAAATCGAATTAGGCCGCCTAAAAATCCAATGGATTCGTGAAAATCTTAATTGTCCTATACATTATTATTGAATATTGAGTATTTACATGTCCAGTGATTGATTGAAAATATCATCAGATAAATATTTTAAGCGTCATGAAGAATAGGCGAAAAGGAAAATAGAATTTATACATTGTCATTCATATACTCAATCCCACTATTATTTTCACATCATTATCAAATTTAATTTAATGTTAAACACAATTGTAATTAAAACTAGTATAAAAATAATTGACACAAATGTTGGATGGGTAATTGTTGACTGCATTTTAATTATACTGTATATTGTAGAATTGTTATTGAGTTAGCTTTGTTACAACTTAGCTATTTGTCTGCCGTGTCATTGACAAACTGCTTAACGCAATTGATAATTGTGTCTGTATATGCAAATTGAACGTTCATCAAAACGGCAATACATTGCATTGCAATCACATAACACATAAAAACACACAATCTTTTACTCCCACTAACACTCAAAATTCAAATCATAAACCAAAAAATATAATACAAACTGTATAGCGAAAAATATTGACATTGTGTTTTGAAATTAATCATCAAGGCAATGTAGATATTGCATAAAGCTTCCATCATCGCTGCGGTTTAATCATCAATGGAAAGCAATATAAGAAAAAAAAAAAAAAAAAAACCGAAAATAAAGAGGAAATTATTGTGAGAGTGTATATTGTGTGATCTTATACACATATCCATGCGACGCCATTCATTCTCGATAATTATTATTATCGATAATATATGTGTACTAGATAGTTTGCGATCGACACGGCGCTATCTTCTGACTGATTATACAGACTGACACACCGAGTGTACGCGGTATGTGCATACACATTCTAATTATATACATACGACAATACATTATGTCCTTTACACCAATTCCCAATATAGCATTTCACTGTATATGAGTTTTAACATTATTGTGCAAATGTGAACTAAACAAATTGATACAATAGAGAGCGCGAAACCATTAATATTACATTATATTTTCTCTCCCCAACTTCCATTAATTATTATTATTCCGTTTATCAATCTAATTTTTGGCACAACGATGAAAAATCTAATAAAAACATACATACATTCCGTTGAGAAAAAAAAAAAAAAAAAAAAAGAAAAATAATGATCAAGTCATTTGTTGCACCTCTCTTGTTCGATTTAAATTTGTCAATTGAATAATCTCGATGGTTATTCAACGATGGAAATAACAATTTTAAAAACAGAATCATAGGATAGAGATTTTATTGGATTAAGGAGCGCCCAAAATATAAATGCATACATAATATATATATTGCATAATAATCAGATGGAAAAAAATGAAAAAACAAAAAATAATGATACCATTGTATAAAGAAAAAAAATCATTTTCACCGAGTTTTCGGTAGATGTGGTCGATAAGTCTCTGTCTCTCTTTCTCTCACCAACCATCTCTCTCCTTCTCCCTCTCTCTCTCTCTCTCTCTCTCTCTCTCTCTGTCTATCTTCCCCTTCTTATTGTTCTCTCTGGCATCACTATTTTTTTTCATTGTTATTATTATCAATTAAATATTCTCCGGTTTAATAGATTATATTGTGAATTAGAGACGGCACGTGTAAGTAGAAATGTTATTTAACATCATAAATGATGCGCGCGGTTTGTGTGTATGTGTGTGTGTGTGTGTGTGTGAAAAAAAGAATCCAACAGTTTACGGCGACTCTGTTAATAATCAGTAAATCTACATTCAAATGACAAAACAGAAAAAAATAATTACTGTCCAACGTAAGCAAATGCGTGTGCAAATAACAAATAAATAAAAAAATTAATTCATATTCAAAAAAAAAAAAAAAAAAAAAAAGGAATAAAAAAACAAAAATAAATAAATAGTGTAAATAGAATTATTTTTCTCTCGAGCGACCAATCGTACGTTATTACTCAAAACAACACGTAATGTTCAATGACATAATACAAAAAAAAAACAAAAAAAAGAAACTGACACGAAACAAAATCGGTGCCTAAAGTACATGAAGAAAAAATAAAATACTTTGCCATTGAAATTATTATCATGAGACTTTTGCGCAATTGAGAAAATTCTCATGTAGCTCCCTTGTCCTATGAATTAAATGCCGCACTAATTGTTTTATCGATTTTAATCATGACTTTATCACTCATTGGATGGAAACACTGTCAATTATTGAATATATTAAATTAATTTCCATATAATATATGTATATGACATAAAATAACGGGCCTGTGTATAAATAATATGGAGTGATATCGCGTGTACTCTTGAGTATTATCTTATTTATTGGAATATATTGAATTATATTTAATTAACCCATTCACATTTGATGGCGATGAACTCTCGAAAGTTTATGGTGATTTTTAATGGTTTTATCTGAAATAATAAAAAGCAAATAAATTTGTCAAAGTGATGCAAAATAATTTTGAATATATAAGATAAATGTGTGGTACTCGAATGAAATGAACGATGACAGATATATATATGGGTGACAAAATGAATAGATGTTATTTTGGATACGAAAAGCACAAGTTTATTCTCGATAACATCATTCGTACCGAGGGAGACATAAACGAATCAATAGTGTCATTGATAACGTGGATATATAAATCTCTCGGTCTTTCACTAAAACAAAAAAAAAAAATCTTTTAATTCCTATAAACAAAAAATAAATCTAGTCCTATTTATAGTAATTATTATGGATCGGTGGCCTATCTTGACAGGGTGTTTCGGAACACACGTTCGATCATTCTCAATACCTTACCCCTCTCTTAAACAAAAAATAACAAATAAAATAACACACACAAAAATTCAAAAAAAAAAAAAAAAAAAAAAAAAAAACTGTTCTTAATAAATGTTAATAATGTTATAACAAAAAGTGATGTATCTGCACCCATCAATCGTGTATCCGAAATTATACAACACTTATTATTCCAAAACGAAAACAAAAAAAAAATTAATAGTAATAAACAACTGACAAATTTATGTAGAATTAAAATTAAGAAAAAAAAGGAAAAAAAAAAAACAAATTATATAGCGAATAAGAAATTTGCAGCAGTAGTTGTATAAACTGAATGCGAATAAGCTCAAGATGAAAGAACAGAAAGAGAAAAAGTAATGAAAAATCAATTGATAATCATTATTCATCATACGTATGTATATTGAAAATTATTTGGAATAATTAATTTCATTTTTAGTACTTTTTTTTTTTTTTTTTTTTTTTCATTTCGCAAAATTGAAAAAATAATAACATTTTGCAAAATATCAACTGGATTGAAAAAAAAATTGCGAACAACATACATTCCGAAGACCTGTCTCTATATGTACCTGCTTATCTAGAATTAAGAAATACAGGATTGTGTGGGATAAAGCAAATGGGAGTATGGTTCAAAAAAAAAAAATGACAGTTGGTCGCCTCGAACGAAAA
>CAJUYH010000635.1:0-61120 GCA_910591685.1 Galerucella tenella
GATGATGAAGCTGGCATTTTTTCTTATATTACAACACGAGTTTCTGTTTCCCATGGAACGGGAGTTTACGGTTGCAAAATGGCCGTGTTTTATTGTATTTAAAAGTAGAATTTGAAGGTATACTTAGGTACGAGTTTTTGACAAAAAAAGTCCATTACGCAGTGTACAAAAACGCATATTTCAATGACTATTTCACTAGAGTAAATTGATAACTGACAAAATTTGAAGGTTTTGAACTGGCAATTTTTTGTCTGTACTGATCTAGATATTAAACAAACTTATAAATGGTTTGAACCTTACTTATTAAAAATAAAAGGTGTTATTTTCGTGAAGATCAATTCCTTAAAAATAATTTTACTGATTCATTTAGATTGACAAAATTTGCACTTCCTTTCTAAACTTAGTCCAATTTCCATCCCAATTCAGATTTAGGTATTTACTGTTTTTGTATGTTATTTTAGATATTTTATTGTATGGGAGCTGTTGAATTAATAACATTTATCACTTGCAAAGGGTTTTTTATTCTCCTAACGTAATTCTTTATAATATTATATGCTAATACAATATTTACAGCTGAATGATTTAGCACAACAATGTTATTTCTCATTTTTTGAATGCTAACTTTGTGCCACAAAACTCTACACGTTTAACATCTCTCTTATTTTTTACTCTATTGTATTCACCATGAAGGAAGGAAGCATAATGAAAATTCAACGTAAATGAATATGATGAACCACAGAAGATGAGATTACAACAAATGACTTTAGTAAAATATCTTTGTTCATATCGGGGTGTTGCATATATTCGCATTATTTTTACAACTATTTCGCACGTTTTCTGACTGTACATTATTTAAGATACAGCGTCGGTGCGATGATAACATATAATTTTCATGAAAATCTAGTATACTTCGAGTTACTATGTTATCTGCTTAAACGTCGGCAGACTTGACCGTGATTGTGGAAATAGAATATCCGAGTTTTCTCAGAGATAACTTGAATTTTTTATTTAAGTAGATACACTCTACGGCATTTCTCTGGCTTCCGGAAAAGTTGTGAATTATTCAATTTAAATGACATCCGTTGAATAACCACGGTCATTCCAGGAATTCAAAATTCCATAGAGGATATAAGCTGTATATTCATAAAATTGTTTCATTAAAACTTTTATTTTATCAAAGTTAGTTGGATTTTGTTATTTTAACGAACAGTATATGAAGTGAGAAAAAAAACAGAAAATGTGAATAGGTATGCATAGAATATAACTTTTTTTAATGAAACTGTTTCTAAAGAATTCCACTTCAATAAAAAAAATATATATGAAAATTCTAAATTATTTAAAATAATTAATTCCCCATCATATTTTTATCAAGTTTAACACCCCATTCCTTTGAAAATGGAAATTCTTTTAGTAGACATCGTAAAAAACTAATAATAAAATTTCACAAAATTAGTGTTGTTGGTTTCATTTTTTATAATACTGAAACAAGTATAATAGTCGTAATTCTTTTAATGCAGCTACCTAATCGTATATCCCCTTTAAGTTATGTTGCGGAGCTAGACTCTGAAAGGTATTAATATTATTTTTGTCTACTTACCAAACATAATTCCATATTTTATTTAATGTAATTGATAAAAGAGCTTCCGGTTTAAACGGGATACCAGACGGGAACTGAGCCCTTTTTGTATCCCATTCGATTTTTTATGGAAAACGAATTACTAAAATTATATATTTTATCGCCATTATTTAAATTTCCGTCGTTGCTACACACAATATTTTGGACCAAACTCGATATTTCCTAAGGACGCCACATTGTAAATATTTAATTTTTAACTAAAAATATAATTGCTAATAAATATGTATACTTTCCCTCAGAAAAACACTACGCACTTTCTTGATGTTACACTGCCGACTAAAGTGTAAACATCGGCAGTAAAATAACCCTTCCCAAATATAGTTATAGTTCAGTCAAAGAAGAAAAAAATAATAAATTATTTGAAATGAGACTAGATATAAGGTAGTGTTAATTTTCTGGTATTATGTTTAACATGTTTTTAAATATTGAAAGGATAATATTGTTTAAAGTTTGTTCTATACATTACGTATCTTAAAAAGTATGATAGCGCTCTATAATTGCGGGTTAAAAATAATCGTTAGACAGTCAATACATTTTAACCATTATTAGTTGAAATTATAATATTAAATTAATTTATCGTCAAATAAACATTATAAATTAAAATATTGACTGGACTATGACAGTATTTATCCACAATAGGCACAGGTTGTGCCGGCAAAGGGACGGCTCCTTTGAAAAAAGCAATTGTATCGTATCGTGTTACAGTCAAACAAAAAGCCGGCAACTTTAAGTTAGTACAATATCCCTTACGTCAAGTTATAACCGACAAACCGATTAAGTTTTTACAAATTGAAATAAAAAAGTCATCAGATCAAAAAAATACAAAAAAATTCACTTAAATAAAGGTTAAAGCTTAACACCTCTGCGTCAGGATTAGAGTCACTCCCTAATAAAAATCAAATTATAATAAACTTCCTCAAGTTTTTGGTTCATGGAAGTAGTCTACATTATCAGGACAAAAAAATGACAGTTTATGTGATTTTAGAAAACTTTTAAATCTAAAAATTACAAAGTAGACAAGGTATTTTCAGTAGTAATACCCCTAGGGTCTTGATAATACCGAGATAATTTTGTCATAGAGAATGCTGGAAGCTTATTGCTTGATAATAGCCCAAGGCCGCAGGCCGAGGGCTATTATCTTTAAGCAACACGCTTGAAGGATTCTCTACGACAAAATTTTAAGTATTTATCAAGACCCGAGGAGTATTCGATAAGATAAATTTTTACTTTGTAGATATCAAAAAATTGATTGTCAATGTGACGTTTAATACAATACAAACTTTATTTAGTTTTAATAAATATCATTCATTTTTATTCATTCATTGTGTTCATTTTTCAATAAACTTCGAAGCACTTTTAGTTGTCAATAATGACAAATTCAAAGTAAAATTTTGACGTTTCGATGTAAACAAGGTTTTATCGATGAGGAAGCAGCATTATCAGTATAATACCGAATGATTGGCTAGAATAATGTATTGCTATTGGTTAAAACCACCAAAATGTCAGATTTTGACAAGTCGTTACCTGAATATTAAATTGTTCTATATCCCATTTTTGTAACTTCGAGAAAATCACAATCAAAGATGAGTCCTTAGAATTCATTGAATAATATAAATATTTTTTTATTTGTAAAGACTATCTGCATTTGTATAAAAATTTACTTTTATTCTAGACCAATAGAATCAACACAACACAGGCCATTTTTTCTTAATCTCAAATTTTAATTTTGGAGATAGAACAAACCACTACTTTCACGGCCATTTCAGTGAATTGTTAGGATATAGAACAATTTTGATGGATATAGACTAATATAATATTTAGATGTTTAGCCGGTATTTCAGATAAATAAGTATAATAATAACGCAAAAATGACATAACATTTTTATTTATGAATTGAAAAACATGTTAAAATAACATTAAAATTCAAAATAAATTGTACTTTGGGTTTGGTTTAGTAGCTAATGTGAAAAAACATGTTGCTAAATAAAATACTATTTTATTATTTTTTCGAAATATTTTTCTTGGTTTTAGGCATCTGTTTGTTTTTAGATTTATTTGCTTTTTGAGAATAATTATTGTCTCCCTTTTTGTTTTTAGAATTATCCACCTTTTGAGATAAAGCAGTTTTTATTATTCTAGATACCTCTTGATTTTCGGTAATATTAGTAATTTCAACTTGTTGCTGTGTTGATTGGGTATCTTCCAACACCAATTATTTGAGACAGTGTGCTAAAAAAAAGTACGGTTAAAATTTGTGTTGGCGAAAAAAAGTACCAGTGTATTCGCGAAAATTTTTCCGATAGTGGGCGCTGCAGTTTATGTCAAAGCTGTCAGTGGAATGGGGAAAACAATGCTAACCCCCAATTTGTTTCAATACACGTACTGTAATGGCGATTTGGTTTGTTTTCCCCATTCCAATTTTGCTCGTTTTCGCGAATAAGGTTGGAAACCTGACAGAAGGTATATGTGAAATTTCAAATTTAATTCTTATTTTGGACAAATTTGGAGAAGTTACTAATTGAACAACCTGTATATTTTAAATTTAAGTGGATGACGCGGCATTTAAAATAAAAATTATCATGTTGGTAAATATTTTTCAAATTAAAAATACTGAGTTTATCGAAACATTTACGACCCTATTTTACATATTATAGTAGTTTACCTAACTAGTGCGGAAAAGTCACTTTACGCACGTGTTAGGTACACTATTTTTTCTACTAGCATGCGGAAAACACCCAAAAGTAAACAAAAAGAAACATTTATTATCAAAAACACAAATTAATTATCATTATTTGACCTTCATTTGATGAGGCTTATATCAGGGCCATTAAAAATTAATGAAAAAAATTTCAATTAAAAATTATTTCAGAATTTTATTATATTCCTTAATTTTCGAGTCATTTCGTAAACTACAAAACTACAACCATACATATATTTAATTTCAATATTCAAATATCAGTATACTCCCCTAAAACCTAACAAATTTACTTTCCACACTAGTGGAACTAAAAAAAATATACCAAAGACCGGCCTATTAACTCAATTGATGGGGGCGATTTACCCGCGAAATACAATTTTAGGTTAAAAGGAATGTATTGAATTTTTAAACATCTTAACTTACTTTTCTGTTTTGCCAGATTCGTTCTCCAGGAGAAATTGTGTCACTTCTTCACACATCATATTAACACAAATACTTTCATTAATAACTTAATCTTACTGAACAAAAACAAAGTAATTTAACAGCCAAAATAGCAGCGGATCCGACGAAAAGGTGAAATAGGCCAGTGGGTGGTGTTAAGACGATTCATAGAGGGTGGATATAGAACAACATTATATTCACTTTACCAAATTCTTCTGGTGGATGTAGCATGCGCCCTATTGCTTAGTGGATATGGAACAATATAATTTTTAAACAACTTTCCTCTCATAGGGATATAGTACAAAATTAGAGGAAAAACTTTCTTATTAATGGTATTACGTTGATAATTTTTACGGATATAGAACAAGCTAATTTTTACAAATTTTTGTATGTATATAACTCTATTTTGGCCAAAAGTGGATATAGAACATTTTAATATTCAGGTGACGAAGTGAAAAAAATAATCAACTGAATTTTTCTCATTTAAGAGGGGCCTCCTCGCAGGTAGACAAACCTCAAAACATAAACAAAAATCTAGTTATTTTTAAGTTAAAAATATTTTCGATAGATGTCGCTAGTGGTATTAAATCGGCTTTAATTTAATACATTTCTTGACGATTCAAGCAAACGCATCTCCGGGTCAGCTGTTTCGATTAGAGATATTACCTACTACCTACACAAAGTTTCGATGTTTTGGTTTCAAATATAATTTCTGTCAGCAGATATTTTTATTTATTTTCAATCTCAATAAGTAAAGTACGATTTTATTTATTTTGAAATTAAAATAGTATATGAATTATCGTCGGCTCTCTATATATTGAAGTTTTATACCTAACAACAGATTTGGATGCTGATAATTTGGAAGTGTCTTTACCACAACAAAAAAGTGGTGAAGAACCTGGGATAATATCATCAGATGAATATGAACAGTAAGTTCTTTCACACAATGTTTTCTTATTTCCAATTAGCTATTCTCAAATAAACCTCTTGAAATTGATTTTGAAAACAGTTATTTAATTTTGAAAATAATAGAATAATGATTTTTTTTTAGAATAATGTCACATCAGTTGCTCAGTATTTAAGAAGAACGCAGTAGGGGCAATGGATTGACTAGTAGAGTAGTCTTTAAATGTTCATTGTGTTCAAGAGAATATGAATATGACACAGAAAATCCAAATAGAAAAAAATCTGTAGTAAATGCTGGAGCAGTATGGGGAACATTGGTGGCTGTGGGGTCCACATACTCGCATATGACAGAAATGTTGGCATGCAGCTCCAACTTATATTACAATATTGAAAATGAACTGGGAAAGGTAAATACAATTTTAAACACAAATAGATAAAACATGTAAAATTTTTGCTATGTAACATGAGATTATCATGTTCAAAATTGTTTTAGGAATGGGAAGCCTCTCTTGTAAGATCCATGGAAAGGGCTGGTATGGAAGAAAAAGAGAGGGCTACAGAAAATGGACAACTTTATTTAGATGTGACACCTTGTTTCACAGTTTATGTGGATGGTTCTTGGAGTAAACGATCCTATGGCACAAACTGTAATGCACTATCTGGTATCTGATATGGTAGCTATAATTGAAGAATATACGGGCCAAGTACTATTTATAGCAGTAAGAAATAAGTTTTGTGCTATATGTGCCAGAGCTTCCAAAAGCAATGTAGTTGTAAAAAAACACATCTGCTACAAAAATTGGGATGAATCCGCTCCTGCAATGGAAGCTGATATGGTTGTGGAAGGATTTAACTGTAGTTAAAAAACACGGTGTTAGGTATACTAAATTTATGGCAGATGGTGACTCCAGTGTATACAAGAATATTATAGAAAAAGTCAGTTATGGAAACAACGTTGAAAAAATTGAATAAACAAATCACGTCTAAAAAAATTATGTAAAACACCTCAGGAATATCAAAAATTGTAGTCTTGATGGAATGAGCAAAAACTTCAATATAGTTGGAGACATTACTGACAATATGATTCCACAGCTGCAGTCAACATCTATATTTAATCACCTGAATGTTAAATACATATAGCAGATACAAAAGATATACTAATTTAAAAATATTGTGGTGGCTATCTTCCTGTAGATGAGTACTTGTGTATATCAAATTTGTAATATGGCTTCCAAGATAAAATTGAGTTGGAAAAATAATTTGTAAGTAAAAATATTATTCATTTATAGAGAGTATTTAAATAATATTTTTTCCAGTCTTTATAACTACATGGATCAAGACTTCAATATGTCAATAGAGGTCACCACCCATTTGTGAGTATAGAATTGTAAAATATCGATATTTTTGTTAACTTTTTCTTTTCTTTTTGTTCTGAGGAGAAATGGAAGATGAACTTCAGTTGCCATGTATTTTAATAAATATTGAGACAAATACATTAAATGTCTAATAATAATTTTGTTTATATTTTTATAGAATATTTTAGATTTGTTTCTTTTCAATAAAAGCGTTAACTTATTTCTGCTGTTTTTTTAAAAATTAATAATGGGTCAATGAAAAAGCATACATGTCTGTTTATTGCTATAATAAACATTATTATAGTTTATGTACCTAATTAGCATTTCGTTGCTATAATTTATTTGAATGATTGAGAGGAGTCAGTGGAAAATCAGACATACGTACTGTATTATAATAAATAAAAAACCACCTACTTTGTAATACAACCACAGTATACCAATGTGATACAACCATATTGCCTAAATGATTTGTTTTCGTATTCAATGTAATGAAACATTTTTGCTATAATTTACTTGAATAATTAAGAAGAGTCAATGAA
Organism: Galerucella tenella; assembly: GCA_910591685.1. Lineage (NCBI taxonomy): Eukaryota > Metazoa > Arthropoda > Insecta > Coleoptera > Chrysomelidae > Galerucella > Galerucella tenella. Next base: position 7,576 of record CAJUYH010000635.1, read on the forward strand.
AAAAACAGGCATGTCCGTTCATAACAAACTGGAGGAAAACTGCAAAAAGTATTTTTTAATAACATTGGATACATAACCTGGAAAAATTTAAGATCAAACATAATATAACATTTTTATTCCTGTATTTAGAAAAAGATTACAACACAATCCAATAAAATACGAAATGTCTATTTTGGTAAATTAGTAGAATGCAATTATTTTTATTACTATTACCAATGTATGTTTATGCTGATGCAACAGCTGAACTAAAATGCTAATGTACTTGCAGAATCTTCCGAGCAACAAATCTCAAAAAATACAATGAATTGAGATTTCATATTTCCAGAATCGAATTCTCTAGGCTTTCTTCTGGTGATAAGGTCTTGGGGTTGAAATTGGTGACTACAAATTGTCAAAGCTGTCAAAATCACACCATCACACCTGATGGCTTACCTATATCTTTTTTATAACAATCTAAAACTTGACCAAAATACCTCATCCCCAAGACAAAGGTCCAAGTTATATTATGTTTAAATTTCAACTCTCAATTTCACTGCATTCTTTAGATTTGTTGCATACAAAAAGACCTAAATTTTGCTGCAAGTTAGGGGTGCCAACTGTTTTGAGCTGTCTAAATTGTGAGGCCCCTCTTAACCATACTGATTATCAGTACGAACAGATTCAAACAAATATTCACGAAATGAATACCAAATTTTCACTAATTCTCTTAAAATAATAAAATTGAATAACACTAAATAATTCGCCAAATATATGGGACATAAAATCAACATCTACCTATATTGTATATTCGAAGCTTCTGGCAACTTTTAAAAAATCCTCAATTTTAATGGCATTTTATTAAACTATTATAAAACTTCTAAAAATAAACAAATTTCTCATTTTTCAATGTCAAAAAAAAATCTGTTTATTATTTTAAATTTCAAGGTAGGTAATAAAAAAATTACGGGCTTCAATCCCGATCTATATTCAATTTATTAATAGCTAATCAATTACAAATAAACAATAATATACTTTTGTCTAGACAAAAAATGTTGAATACACTTCTCTTTTTTTATATTAAATGGATATATTTAGAGATAATAGTGCAACGAGTTTTTTGCAAGTATTATTGAATCTGAGCCTGTAATAATTTAATGCGTCTTAAAATATAATCGGGCCTACACAATAGGGCTTAAGGGGAATCTATCGGCAGCGATTTGACAAAATATCGAAGTATTTTTGGCAAAGAATTTGGAGGTAATAGATGTATTGAAAATTAAGGAAAAAATATATCATGTAGATTGATGTTGAACTTAGAGTTCTCATCGAATGAAAACTTTGAAATGCTAACCAAATTTTGTTGAAAAAAATACGAATCATGAGGTAATTACACATATTAAGCAAAGTTTGAGCCCTTGTAAAGAATTAAATATGGATTAATTGATAAGAAGTCTAATTTGAAGCTTTATGAATACTATATAAAAATCTCAGAATCCTCAAATTACTTATTACTGTACAATTCCTTATTGAAATTCGGTTGCTACCACTAAAATATCGGATAAAAATCCATCTCTCGCTTTTCTATCCTTCTATGACTGACATTGTCTCTCTGCTTCGGTAGTCGCGTGCCGTTCCATTGTTGATACAACGCTCGCCGGTCTCGGCGGTCTCCCAGTTCAGTACTGACGAAGCTTATAGAGTAGTACGTGAACCAAAATCCGCTTGGACCGCTTGGCTACCTACATGTTGCGGAGCTTTCATATTTCTAATAAAATTTTCGTTATGTGAACATAAACGTGAGGACGTAGGGAGACAAAAAAATATACAAAGCATAATTGTGCAAGGTCGAATTTGGTAGATGACCCTTAATATGTCAAGAAATGGGTAAATATTTTTGACAAAAATCCTAGTAGGAATCGTATGAAAAAATTGCAATTGCAATCAAAGTAACTGGCGGTTGGCGTCTGCTTTTCGCGCATATAAAGGTCACACGAACAACTTCTTTTGTACCAAGTTTCAGCTTTTTCAATTGAAGAATGACGAAGACCTGATTTTTCAAAAAAATGACTTATTTTCCGGATTTTTCCTTATTTTCTCGGTTCCTAATTATCCGATTGACTTGCTCGACCCCTTATTTTGTTCGTATTTTAATTATCTCCAATTTATCCATGCATAATATAATAATAATAATAATAATAATAATCTTTATTGCTTATAAAAACAGAAGTTTTGCAGAAAGGATTTGGAAGTACAAAAAAAAATTGACTTATCTAAAATCTACAATACAAGAAAAACTTTTTTTATAGAAACTTAGAATTAGTATATAGTTAAAAAAAGAGAAAAAAAAGGTAGAACGTGTCGCGGGACACACGGTAGGAACTTTAGTTCCTTTTAAGCAAAAGTTATGTAATACATCTGACGTTATAGATAAACAATTTGCATATTCTTTGGTGGTTGAGTAGTAAGCACACCAGACTCTCACGCGGTAGACCCGGGTTCGATTCCCCGCGAGGAATTTTTTTTTGTTAATTTTATTTTTAAATAATCATTCTGCTTGATATTAATAACGACAACAGGTAGACGTTTGAAATATTTAGCGGAATATTCATTATTATAGATAATGGTACGGTACCCTCTATGAGAGAGTCCGACTGGCAACATCCACTTATAACAGCATCGTATATTTAAAAAAGGAAACCGTAGCATTATACCAATTGGACATTCGTTTACCACAAAATCAGTGGAAACATAAAATTGAATTGTTAGGTTATATTACAGTTTATAGAAATTTTTATTTTCTAGATTTTTTCCTAAGTGGGTCGTAGAAAAAATATGCTGCTCGACTCGTGTGGATTGTCCATATCGCACTTGAACGATTGAGCATTCCGCCTACGGCGTCGTGCTCCATCTACGGCGTCGTGCTCCATCTTCGTCCTCGTGCGATATGGCCATCATATCCACACTTGTTGCACAAACTACAATTTCTTTCAAAATATGCCCTTTTACATTTAAAAACAACCTGCCAAATGTCAAATCAATTTATCCATCCATTTTAAAGTTATCGAATTAAAACATTCAAGTTTTCAAAATTTCAACACCCTGTATTTCGAAAAGTAGCTAGACCCCTTAATCGCGCAAAAAAACTTATGGAAATAATAGTAAAAATGTATCCGAACAAATTCAAGTAGATCACTAGCACTGCGAATACCAGCTTTGCATAGAATTTCAATATAGCATCGGTGGTTCAGTGGTTAGAATGCTCGCATTGCACGCGGGCGGCCCGGGTTCAAATCCGGGCATGAGCATATTTATTATTATTATGAATCGCTGCTTCGTAAACGAGAGAGACTAAGGAGACACAAGCACGCAAAAGCAAGGCACATAACGAAGCAATGTAACATAACGTAGCGTAACGTAACGCGTAACGGTCAGATCTTTTGCGTCGCGACCCCTGGTCGCTCAAACATAACCTGGCGTAAAGAACTAAAGTTCCAAAAATTAATGCTTTTTATAAAGTGTGCCCTATAAAATGTAAGAAAAAGCCGAACTTATATAAACAAAAAGGAACCTAAAACTAGTACACGTTAAAAAAAATGATAATGAAGTAATGTTTCATTCGTTTAGAATAAAGTCCCTTAATTTTAAAATATTCCATATATAAAACGATATGCTTTTTGCCGAGGTTACATTCAGGTTTTCTAATTGAAAAACTAGACTTTCCAAATTAGATACAGTTGCGAAGTTATAAGGTTTCATAGTTGTGAAAATCGAACAGTGAAAAAGAAAATGTTCAATCGTCTCAAACTCAAGCCTGTTACATACAGTACATATTTCATTTGGGTTAATAACGTACGAAACTCCATTCAGTGTAAATTTTAAGCGATACTTGTTAGCAAGTCTTAATTGAGCTATGGTGCGAGTGACCTGGATAGGAAGTTTTAAAGAAAGATAATTTTTAGGGCTTTTGGAAAAAGAAAAGTTGGTTTATAAGCAGTAAAAAGTAGAGCTGGAGACAGATTCAAAGTTTGTCATATAAGCTTGCCAGAAGCTTTGCTGGTTAAAACATATTTTGGGCAATCTGTTATCTTCCAATTTATCCATGCATACCAATGAGATTTTTCCAGTACGTTTTACGCTATATAAAAAACACCAAAAAAATAAGGTATTTTTACTGACCAACATTTGCGTGTCCAAAACATATCAAAATTATACTACGCAATGCCTTTTATAAGATCATCCGTTTGAAAAAAAATTACTATACTCGCATGCTCTGTTGCTTGGCCTAGAAGGTAGATGAGTTCTTTCTAGCATTCTAGCCTTTAGCAGTAAAAGCCAACGATACATTTTAAACTAAACCATACTACGAATTAGCTCAACTAAAGTTTTTTTTGCGTAAATACGGAACTAATAATTATTTACTATTGATAAAAACTTATTTTTTATCAATATAAACTTGTACTTAATTCCCAACCAATAACGGTTAGAAAAGTGTTTAACCAGTTAAATTACGAAACTAGGAAACACGAATATTTTAGAAATCTCAGTAAATATTCATAGTTTGCATAAAACTATTTTGACTGCAAAGTAGAACGATTGGGAATGTAATAATCGTATTAAATTGCAAATTGCTTTTAATATTATTTATTATTAATTAAGTGCTGTTAGTATTAGCGTTACAACAATTATTATATCACCAGAGTTATCAACTAAGTGCGTAAGCATGAAATTTGATCCCATATTTTGTCTGTTTGTTTGCCCATAGTAGACAGAATATTATTTTCAGTTGTAATTCAAATTGTGTTTTTCCACTACTAGCTGTGAAGTTGACAATTATTGCTTCTTCTAGCCAACTGAGAAGTTGAATTTCTCTATTGGTGGTTAATAATTTTTTCTATTATTGACCTAGGTGAATACTGGACTAATACAAATATTTCGAGAATTCAGCAAAACAAAAACTTTGTATACCCATGAGATTGTCTTTAACATATTTGTTGCTTGAAATTACCTATCAAAATAAAATTATTTGAATAAAAAAGCCATTGGTTTAAAATTCGCGCTCAACCAAAAATAACTGATTACGAGTACGTTCATAATATATCGAAAACTGACAGTGTACTTATCAGTCAGACCACAGAATACACCTGCCAAACAAGAAACGAAAGCCGGCGTCTAGTCTCCATGCCTTTGGTGTTTTGGGGCAAAATTTCGTGAACTTCAAACTGACGTTGACAGATAACGGATCAAGCTACACTGAGAAAATTGTTCAAAAAATGTAAATTAAATGTTAACTACACGCAAAAAAGTGAAACCAAAGAATCTCAAATAATAATTGTTTATTTTTATGACTTGTTTCGACAAAGTTTTAATTGTTAAACTCAATTTATGAATTGTTAAATTTAATTTAACAGCTTAACACATATTGTGAAGAATATATAAATATAAGTTTTAGCTTCTGTTTTTGGAGTACCATCCATTATTAAAAATAATGAGCTATGGTTGAACCAAATGATTCTTATTTTCTATATTGTTATCGAAATTATATGTGTAAGTATGTATTTATGTAGGTAGGATGGGGTGAGTCTAGAAAACAATACAATAATAATAGATTATAATATATTTATAATATCAGCTTACAATGTATAGGGACAATGAAAGAATAACACATAGCTAATGAATCTAATTTTGTAAACAAATGTTATCGCTCAAAACACACAAAAATATTTAAATAATCAAAAAGCTCACAACAAAGAAAATTCTTTGGTAAACAATAAAATCACATGTCATCGACATATTATTACGGACTTAAAATGGCGACTGTCAGACATACGCACTCAGAAAATGAATTGTGAAATAGCACAAGCTTCGTTTCTTCTTGGGATGGTGTATTCTGTGGTTAGACGACGGGGTAAACGCTTCTCGTGGCGCGTCTGTGGATTATTTTCAATTGTTTATCTTAAATTTGGCTAGTAGTGGAAATAATTGTATATACACCATGGTGGGGAAGACATTTGTAAGCGTCGCACCTTATTATATATAATTTTGGTGCTCGGTCAATAATAACAGTTTCTAACAACAATAACATTTTTGGAACTTCAGTTCTTTACGCCAGGTTATGTTTGAGCGACCAGGGGTCGTGACGCAAAAGATCTGACCGTTACGCGTTACGTTACGCTACGTTATGTTACGTTGCTTCGTTGTGTGCCTTGCTTGCGTGCTTGTGCCTCCTTAGTCTCTCTCTCGTTTACGAAGCAGCGATTCATATGCTCCGACCGGGATTCGAACACGGGCCACCCGCGTGGAATGCGAGCATTCTACCACTGAACCACCGATGCTATATTAAAAATCTATGCAAAGCTGGTATTCGCAGTGCTGGTGATCTACTTGAATTTATTCGGATAAATTTTTACTATTATTTCCATAATTTTTTTGCGCGATTAAGGGGTCTAGCTCATTTACTTTTCGAAATACAGGGTGTTGAAATTTGGAAAACTTGAATGTTTTAATTCGATAACTTTGAAATGGATGGATAAATTGATTTGACATTTGGCAAGTTGTTTTTAAATGTAAAAGGGCATATTTTGATAGAAATAATAGTTTGTGCAACTAGTGTGGATATAATGGCCATATCGCACGAGGACGAAGATTGAGCACGACGCCGTAGGCGGAGTGCGCAATCGTTCAAGTGCGATATGGAGAATCCACACAAGTCGAACAGCATATTTTTTCTACGACCCACTTGAGAAAAAATCTAGAAGATATAAATTTCTATAAACTGTAATATAACTTCAAACTGAAAATTTAACAATTCAATTTTATGTTCTCACTAATTTTTGTGTGGTAAACGTACAGTTCTGAATGTCCAATTTATATAATGCTACGGTTTCCCTTTTTAAATATACGATGCTGTTATAAGTAGATGTTGCCAGTCGGACTCCCTCATGAAGAGTGTACCGTACCATTATCTATAATAATGAATATTCTGCTAAATATTTCAAACGTCCACCTGTTGTCGTTATTAATATCAAGCAGAATAATTATTCAAAAATAAAATTAACAATAAAAAAAACTTCTTCACGGGGAATCGAACCCGGGTCTACCGCGTGAGAGTCTGGTTTGCTTACTACTCCACCACCGAGGAGTAGGCAAATTGTTTATCTATAACGTCAGATGTACCTATTATATAATTTTTGCTTAAAAGTAACTAAAGTTCCTTCCGTGTGTCCCGCGACACGTTCCACCTTTTATATTGAATTGATCTATTTGTCAAAATATCTACATAATGGGAGAACTATAAAATTTTCAAAGGGGGCTAATTTTTTCATAAAAATTCCCATTATTCATAGGCGTGCGATAAAACTTTCAAAAGGGGTTATTTATTTGGATTTTCACTTATTTCGGCAGTATCCATAACTGCCAATTTCTTTTTACAAATTATGCAGTGTTCTAAATCTATTTGGCGTACTTTTGTATAGAAAATTTGAAGGTTATTGATCTTTTCACAAAATACAATAACATCAGTAGCGTAGAAGTGCTGGTTATCTTATCAGATTAAAAAAATATTTGAACTATTAAGATATTTTTCCACGGCACCGATTTATGATTAAATTATTGATGAACACTCAGTATTACATCGACAATTTGAGTATTATCCGATATAATAATAAACTAATTTAATACTACTACTAATTTAAACACATTCAAAACACTTTTTCTTTCAACGCTGTTATATTAGAACGAAAAAACTTGTACAATCCGTACCTGATTCAGAAACTACAAATCAATACTCAAATTACCCTAGTGATTTGTTCACTTCAAATTGCATACACTGTTTACTGCTGCGCCTCCACGCAAATCTTGGTGTTAATGGAACACAGCATATAATCGTAGTTAGCAAACCGCGAAGGTTAATGAAACGTTTATCGGTTAAATATTCACCAACGACAATATCTTTAATGAAGAAAAGCACTTTGTGCAATGAAATTTAGGCAACGGCAATTGCCCCCAATTAACTATAGAAATAAACTATTTAAAAATTTCCTGTATGACTGTCGAACAAATTGTGCCATATGTGTAAATTACAAAACTGAAACTAATTTAATTTGGGAAATGTGTGAAGTCCTATAATCAACTGTAATAATTTTGTTTAATGGAATGTAATGTTTAATATATAAGTTTTTAAAGGAACACATGTTTCACTAGTAGTGTAGTTTTTCTACACGTGTCTTTTTGTCGAAATATACTTCGCCTCAAAACAGTATTACCAGCATGCCTTTCAAAACGTGAATGTGAGAAATTCTTGAAGATATCGGAAATTATTCAAGATCAGGAAATTTTCTTTAAAACGTATCACATCCCAGAGATCTACAATATAATTTAAAGTATTTCACCCACTTCCAATCCCCAACACTGTCCATCAGACAACTGTCATCTGCCAACGGCCGCCTCCATTTTGACAACGTCGAACCTCCTCCGACCGCCACGAGCAAAGCTTCTTTTCGCTTTCGATATCGACGGCCAGACATACCTTCCTTTCGAATTATCTTTTATTCTAAGTTTTCTTTTTATTCAAATTCATTTTTGTTCTTTAGTCGATGTCTTCTTATACGTATACAAGTGATGGTGATTAAAGTACAAATGACGATGAAGAACTGTAAATTTCTGCTTTCATGGTGTATATTTTTCATTCTTCATCAAAGGAATTATTCTTACAGTACCTATGTTGTATTAACAAACAGTTACGATTAAATTATTGTAAAATACTTTGTCAATTTTGAGCACAACTCTGAAATATCCGATAAATATCTGGTTGTTAAATGATTATTGCATTCCAATACTCTATTTAACTTTTTGACACAAACTATAGTGCAACAGAAGCATTCAATCGAACTACCCTCATGCTGGCATCTTTCTCGAGTGGCCACTCTAGCGCACAAGCAAACATCATCAAGTTATAAAATAGGATTGAAATTTGTTAAACTAAGTAACCATTACATTCACATATTTAAATGATTTTATGATTTGTGTAAAATTGTTTTCTTTGTAAATACAAGAAAATCTATTAGTGGACACGACTCCAAACATCATCATAAACTAAGTAAATGAATGACATTCATTTGTGTTTGATGTGATTTTCAATTTTTGTTCTCTACTCTACCAACAAAATTGTCTTTTGAAACGTATTTTTAGAAAACTATTTAAATTTCTAAATATATAAATAAGTTTTGAAAATATTAACGTGTCAGTATTTAAGAAAATAATCCTGCAAGTTCGAATAAAAGTAACAGCATCATCTGGTTTTCAAAACAAATGTTCAGGAAATTGTTTTATAATGATTGTGGAAGGCTTTATAAAATATCAACTGAAGTAATGTAGTTTTATAATTGTGTCGAAAACGTAGTCGCACATTATGAAATTCCCAAGTAGCGCAATAAAGACATTTTGTATTTAATTAATTTTTAAATCAGTTTTATTATGGTGATTGAAAACAGGTTTTAGGATTACCTTATTAATATACTACCGGTACTTAAAAACTGTTTTGACGTGTCTATTAAGAATATATAATAAAATCTTTAATATCTCATTGTAGTTTTAATAGCTTGGTTTGAAACAACTTTTAACCTAGTTATGATTAACAACTTGCAGATTGTTTGGTTTCATTACCCTCTACATCATGACCTTATAGTTTGAATTGCTTTTAAAAATGATCCTAAAGTAGCATTAAAAAGTGTCTTTGAATCTGATTCACTTTCAGTTGATATATACTCGTCATATTAGTGATTTATAAGGGTTTTTGGAACTTTTGTTCTTTACGCCAGGTTATGTTTGAGCGACCAGGGGTCGCGACGCAAAAGATCTGACCGTTACGCGTTACGTTACGCTACGTTATGTTACATTGCTTCGTTATGTGCCTTGCTTGCGTGCTTGTGCCTCCTTAGTCTCTCTCTCGTTTACGAAGCAGCGATTCATATGCTCCGGCCGTGATTCGAACCCGGGCCGCCCGCGTGGAATGCGAGCATTCTATCACTGAACCACCGATGCTATATTAAAATTCTATGCAAAGCTGGTATTCGCAGTGCTGGTGATCTACTTGAATTTGTTCGGATACATTTTTACTATTATTTCCATGATTTTTTTTGCGCGATTAAGGGGTCTAGCACATTTACTTTTCGAAATAAAGGGTGTTGAAATTTTGAAAACTTGAATGCTTTAATTCGATAACTTTAAAATGGATAGATAAATTGATTTGACATTTGGCAGGTTGTTTTCAAATGTAAAAGGGCATATTTTGAAAGAAATTGTAGTTTGTGCAACTAGTGTGGATAGGACGAAGTTTGAGCACGACGCCGTAGGCGGAGTGCTCCATCGGTCAAGTGCGATATGGACAATCCACACGAGTCGAACCCACTTAAGAAAAGAGTACGACCCACTTAAGAAAAAATCTAGAAAATAAAAATTTCTATAAACTGTATTATAGCTCCAAATTAAAAATTTTACAATTCAATTTTATGTTTCCACACAGTTCCTGAATGTCCAGTTTGTATAATGCTACGGTTTCCTTCTTTAAATATACGATGCTGTTATAAGTAGATGTTGCCAGTCGGTCTCCCTCATGAAGGGTACCGTACCATTATCTATAATAATGAATATTCTGCTAAATATTTCAAACGTCTACCTGTTTTCGTTATTAATAACAAGCAGAATAATTATTTGAAAATAAAATTAACAATAAACCCCTCACGGGGAATCGAACCCAGGTCTACTGCGTGAGAGTCTGGTATGCTTACTACTCAACCACCAAAGAATATGCAAATAGTTTATCTATAACGTCAGATGTATTACATAATGTTTGCTTAAAAGGAACTAAAGTTCCTACCGTGTGTCCCGCGACACGTTCTACCTTTTATTTTTGGTTTCAAACACCTAGTGCAGAGTGAGTCCTTTCATGTTCAATTACAACCTTAAAACTTCTTTTAAAACCAATTGGTTTTATTTACAGTTTAATTCTATAGTTCTAAAGCATCCTGAATAAAAGCTTTTCTATCACTATCACTTTCTATCACTTGTTAAATATTATTTATCGCGTTTTTATAATACCCCCGTTTCTCATAAATCATAATTTTGAAAGGAATAATCGTCAGCTTGTCATTACGCGGTAGCCCATTGCCACAACGTCTAACACATTTCAATGCTTATCAATTTTGTTTGTAATAATAGAATAACAAAGTAGTGGCTCAGTGACCCTATCGACTTATTTAAAAATAGATCAATCATAATATAAAATAAAGGACTGTCTCATACATAAAATACACTCATGTTGACAGAATTATTCGGTGTAGTTGCATTTTGAACTTTCAGTTCATTTTTAGTGATAATTAGAGAGTTTATCAACATTTGTATATATGATTATATTCTTACATAGTATATTTGAATAAGGGAATGGAATATAATCATTGCATGCACCCTTCCCCTTGAAAAAATTTTATTTCGCCGTTTTTAGTGCGTCTTGTATATAATTTAATTAATGCAAAAAATTATGTTACTGACAACATTTTAGAACATTTCTCAAAGCATCTGCTTTTAAAATAAGTATAATGAAAGCTATTCAAAAAATATAAATATGTCTTGTCTAAAGATGTAGAAATCTTACATAAGCGTCATATACACATTTTTCACAGAAAGTATTACATTTCATTCTTTTTTATTTGAAATTAAAAGCTATTTTTGTATTAACATCATTAAAAACGGCTTAGGAAGTAAATTCGTTACAGCGCTACCAAACGGGACCAACGAAATTTCATCAAATTTACAAACACAGATATACACGCACATGCAAAATTAAGAAGGATGAGTGATATTCGGCTAATTCCAATAATACAAGATTTTCGATGTATGAAAACATGTTTTGTTTTTTTGATAGTCATAAATTATGTCAAAATTTAATTTTCACATTTATTTGTTTTTAACCTTTTCCCACGATATAATAAATTTGTGGAGTTCCATGTTTATAGTATTTTTAATAAAACAGCGTTTTTCCAATGCTAGCTGTAAAGTTGTCAATTATTGCTTCTTCTACCCAACTGAGAAGTTGAATTTCTCTATTAGTGGTTAATAATTTTTTCTGGTCAATAATGGACAAATACAAATATTTTGAGCTAGTAGTTCAACAAAAACTTGTGCACCATAATTTTGTATACCCAGGAGATTGTCTTTAACATATTTGCTCCTTGATATTACCTATCAATATAAAATTATTTGAATAAAAATACCTACTAGTTTAAAATTCGCGCTCAACCAAAAATGACTGATGACATAACGAGTACGTTCATAATATATCGAAAACTGACAGTGTACTTGTCAGTCAGACGACGTGGTAAACGCTTTTCGTGGTGCGTTTGTGAATTATTTTCAATTTTTGTCTTAAATTTGGCTAGTAGTGGAAAAAATTGTATATACACTATGGTGGTGAAGACATTTATAAGCCTCGCACCTTATTCCGCTCGGGGCAAAGCTCCTCGCGAAATAATTTTGGTGCTCGGTCAATAATAATAGTCTTCACCACCTTGGTGTATAATATACTATTTTAATGTGCCAATAAATTCAATAGATTATCTAGAAGGGTTCTTTTAATAATGAATATTCATAAATTGAACCAAAAAAATGTTGATTCTTCTAAAATATGTGTAATTTATGATTTTCAATAAACGATAATCATAAAATTAACTGTTCCATTCAAAGGATTGTATTTTATCAAGTATCTGAATCACGTCCCAATTTTTTGTGACAAAAGTAGGTGGGTGTAGGCGATCAAAATCGTTTAGTTTTGTTTAAAAGGCAAATAAAAACAGGTAAGAGTTGTTGATTTTCAAATTTGAATTTTTCTAATTTTGTCCCTTTGTCTTTTTAATATCAGTCAGAGAGGCATGTTTATCTCCAAATTTTTATTCAGTTGAGTTGATAAGTCTACGATATCGACCAAACTCTGAAAAACTAAAAATAACGTTACAAATAATAAACTCTTATTATATCTCGAGTTTTTTTCATTCGTATTAGGTTCTTTAACAGAAAAATAAGCAAACACGTCCAATTACGATTCACTTATCCTCACAGGTAAAGAATAGAATAGTTTCAGTCTCGAACTGATTTTATCCCATTACTTTCAATACTTTTATTTCGTTCAAAAACAAGTTCTGCATATTTCAAAGCAATTGCGGTATTTACATATTCTCAATTATTTAGATGCAAGAAATACTTTCGACGTAAAGCTTTTTACTTTTTAACAATAGGCATTTTATGTGAAAAACAATCGTCATGTATAATAAAACTTAATTTTTCCATTTTAGTTACGCCACCAACTTGAGCTTGATGCGGGTAATTAGAAAAAATCGAATATAAAATATCATTTTCACCCTAAAATTATACGTTCGTAATACTCCATTTAAGCTATTCCACTTTCTCTTGAACAAAGTGTACTTCAAATCTGCTTTTTCTGCAATCAATTTACCCTCGATACACTCACAATTCTCCCTTGCCAAGTTTTTTTCTTTTTTTTCCTGCTTAGTTTTGTATTTCTCTCGTCTATTCACATCAAGTATATTAATTGGAAGGGTTTCAATAAAACTCCAAGTCAAATCACATTGCAATTTATTGTCCAATACAGTACCTATCAAATTTTTGCTACTAGTTTCGGTAAGTAATTACCATCATCAGGCTATAAAAAATAGAAATATAATGGGATTCCCAAAAAAAGTTTGAAATAGAACAATAGTTCTAATACCACCACCTAGCAATCGCTAGAACCACAGGAAAGAAAACATTACATTATATTTTATTATGCATTGAATTCCCTTTCAAATGATACTAAGCTTGTCAAAATCTATAAAGTGCTACATAAGTTACAACACACTATGCCGCTGTTTGCCGATTCGGCACGTGCCAATAAGCCAGCCGTGTGCCAATGAAAGTCTCTGAAGTGTCGGTCTCCCTCAAAGGAATCCTATGCGAATGGGTGGTGGTGACGTGCCAAAAGCTGGCTTCTCGCGGCTTCAGTTCTTCATATTTAGTGCAATCAAATTTAGAAGAACTTCAAAATCACTAGCCTAGAAATCCATATTGTGCACTACTTTGAAGGCTTTGTCGTACCCAAATTCGATTTTTTTTAGGGTTCTGTACCCCAAGGGTAAGAAGCAGACCCCAATACTCCGCTCTCCGTCCGCTTGTTACCAGGCTGTATCTTTTAAACTGTGATAGAAAGATGAAATTTTTACACATTATGTATTTCTGTTGTATCTATAACAACAAATACTAAAAACAGAATGTAATAAATATTTAAGGGGGCTCCCATACAACAAGTGATTTTTTTGCTTGATTTTGCTCGATATTTAAAAAAAATTATTTAAGGGGGCTCCCACATAACCAATGTGATTTTATTCCAATTTTTATTGATATTGGTACGGAATCCTTCATGCGCGAGTCCGACGGGTTTTTTGTGTACAGAATGTAATGAGTTGACATAGAAAATGTTGTTTTCATGTAAGTATATTTTTTATAAATAAATCATTATTGTAAGTAATGCATTCCAATTGACTATTAACATATCTTTAGGCATCGATATATGGAAATACAGTATTGGCGCCTGTTTAGTAATAAAAATTGTGTAATTAAGCCATTACTATTAGTTAGTTTTTTTAATAAATATGTTTAAATTACGAGCAATTAAAGTTTTATTATTCTTAATGGATTTTATTACGTACAATGTAAGTATTATTACAATTTTTAAATAATTAAGAGGAAAATCATACGAAGAATTAACGGCGTAAAAGATAATAAAATAATGGGTAGTGCGGGAGCCAAGGCAAAAAAGAAATTGAAGATTTTTTAAGAAAGGACGTACAGGTATATTTAAAGCACAAAGAGGGGCTTCATATTGAATATTAGACCTCTAAATATTTCTGAAATGGATACTTTTAATTGTGATTTACTATTTTGCTAAAGAATCGTCTATCTATTTCCCTGATCCATTTTTAATTCGATTTTAAATAGTATGTTACTTATTGAACTTTTTATATTATCAGAAAACAGTACGTTTTTTCTTGGTGCTAAATAACACCGATCCACGAAAAAAATATTTTTTCTTGGGTTTCTGTTCTCATGCTTAAATTCTGGTTCTAGACATTGAAGAACACTTAAATATTCATATATAGTTCGTAAAGTTTGCTTTGAACTGATTTACAACGATAAATAGGTACCTATAACTTAATTTATTTCATAAGCAAAAGATGGCAGCACTTTGATTAACCCGAAAGTAAACTGTATTATTATTTGTAAGAAGCACAGTTGTTCAAATTCTAAACTGTTTCCTTTGGCAATTTGACTCGAATAAATGTCAACCTAAAAACACTCCAACTTCGTGTCGTGTTTTTAATAGTTGACAGTTATTCTCGTCAAATTGCTAGGAAACAGTTTCTCATTAAACAACCCAAATTTACCCGATAAAATACAAACCACTTGTGCAATTATAAGTGAAAAGTTGACGAAAATCTTTTACTTGGAGGTCTATATAAACAGTTGATTGATGGATATAAAATATTTTTGTAAAATATGAACTCTAAGAAACAGTCTTTCACTCCGCCCAACCGACAAAGTCAGAAACATCAAACAAATTGTCCGTACTGTATATATATACATAAAATTTCAAGCGTATATCTGTGAAATGTAAATTATTCTACGAGTATGTCACAATTTTTTATTTTTCCTTTCGTTCATGCGCTGTTAATAGCCAGAGGTGCTTTTATAAAATTGCAATTCTCTAGACTATAAAAATATTTAAATAGAATAAAATAAAGCGAACATGGTCAGTCTAAAAATAGGCAATTAAGAAGAAGTTGCTACAGTATTAATCTTTGTAAGATTCTCCAGACAAATTGCTGGATGGTTTCTTAAAATAGATCAGATCAATGTTATTTAAAAAAAATGGTTGGTGAAATAATTGATAATACTACGTGGATCAGACCGAAACGGAGTTAAATAATGTGGGCAATGCAGTATACGCCTTTTGTTAGTTTATGTCATGACAAAAACAGACGAATTGGAAATAAAAAATGTCCTAGGCAACGGAAAAGGTACCAAACAGACTGTCTAAAGATGAAAAGTAAGAAAAAAAAATAATATAATTATTTTATTCACAAGTAGGTATGTTATATTTAATATTCATAGCCTATTATATTTATTAGATAGGACCAACGAATATTAACAAGACAAGAAGGGTCACTCTCCGTCTGAGCTTTCATGTCCAGCTTACACAAGCGCGCCGACGATTTCGACAAATTCCTGGAGCCGTGCACGTGCTCGTGCTTATACGAGGTTGATGCAAATCTCTAGCAATTAAAACGAATAAACGTTCACTCACCAGGGTGATTTAAAAACATCTAGCAATAATTGTTATTGTAACCTATTCCGCTTAGTGAGAATTGAAATAAAAAAGGGAATATCGTCAGGATATTCAATTGGTGAATCTAAACATAATTATAAAAAGAACTGGTAGCAAAAATGAAGGGAAAAATGAAAGTTACATCAAAAAGTAATAATGTAGTAAGCTACAGATGAGACTAGTAGTTATAAAAATTAACAATAAAATGTTTGCAAATGCCAACTTAAATAGGTATTCTAATATAAAATGTATACAGGTCATTACAGGTTGTTTCAAATCCGAGGCCATCAAAGAGTACCAACTTACCTAACAGTAAAATACGGGTACTGGGAAAAATAATTATCATATTTTCATATTTTCTTCGATATTTGTCCGGTCCCGGACTTTTGCCGAACTCTGTATAGGTTTAAAAAATATTTATGAGGAAACTCTTTACGAGGATGTGTAAATAGTAAATTTTTATATAATTTTCTAAAGGTCGCTCCAACGTTCTCGTGACAACTAATTTTATTAAAATTTTCAACAAAGATTATTTTTAGTTGCTTAACATATTCTACAATATCACTATAAGGTACATTCAGACCTCCATAGTTTTTAGAAGTCGAATATGCTTTATGCTCTAAAAATACAGCCTCTTCTTTTGGTAATGTCTTTTCATCATTATACTTTGTGCAAGCACTACAAGAATGCTGCAGCAAACATTTCCTTAATAGATAGCCAGAAATGTAAACTATAGCATTGCCATCCGTACTTGAAAGATTTCTATAGTCGCATGTGAAAACTGTTAAAGAGCTATTATTTGTCAATATAGGCACATCGATATTTTTATATTCTTCTAGCATATCAGGAGTTACATTGAGCAAAACTGTATTAATATCTTTAATACAATTGGCACCTCCAACCTCATTGAAATATTTTAGAGAAAATAATTTCTTGAATGCCCTACAAAATTGAATTGGGGTTGGATTTCTCGAGTTTCCGCAACAATTTCTTACCAGACCAAAAAAATTTTCAATGCAATCCTGATATTAAGGTTCCTTGTTAAAAGAAATGAATAATTCCTGCATTTGAAGGTTTCCCATAAAGACAGAGTAGAGGTAATAGTAATTTTCCAGCCATTTATAAAGTGCATAGTATTGTTTATACATTTTTCCACGTATGTTACCTTTCCATCATTCTGTTTGCAGAACCAAACACAAAACACTAAGTACGTAAATGTATATTTTATTTCTAAAAGAAAATTCGCTCAATCAAAAAGACAACTGGTATATTTCTTTACGTATCCCTACGACGGACAACCTGTTTATACATATCGCGCGTAGGAGACTTACGGTGCTCTATACACAGTAGCATCCGATATTCGAGCGAGATAGGCATAACGAGGTGAGGAGCTTAGAGTGATCCTTCTTGTCTTGTTAATGTTCGTTGATAGGACCCATGTGACAAAATAATGTTGGGAAACAATCAAACACATTTATTTATATTCTAATCTTCGCAACGTGACAACTCTGTGAACACCCGAATTTCACCAGATGTGTGTTCTTAGGTCAACCCGTACCTTTTCCACGCCTAGGATGGAACTATCTCAAGTTATAGAAAGGAGAATGTTACAGAACATAATATATAAAAAGTAGCTGTATTAATAAAAATATGGATTTAATTTAATCCTTTTCGCAGTTACTAATATGAATGAAGACATTCGTGTTTTTATTTTGTTCAATGAATTCATAAACATAAAAGTATACCTGCATTTTCAAGTCTTTTATTTGCATTTAAATAGACAACTTTGTTATCCGTTAAGAACGTGATAAATTCTTATTTATAATCAGTTTGTTCAATATACAATACAAGCATCTTATAATAGTCAGTAGTATCATAAATAACACAAATGTCGATAATTCAAAGACTGATTGTAAACATTTTCTCGGTTAATAATAATTCATGTCATGATTTGCATACTTATACAAATGAACTAATTATGCCAGAGACAGTATACAAACAATGAAAAGTATTTATCATTGTTGAAATCGATTATTATACCTAAGTAGATGATAAAAAGAAATTAATGTCTCAGCGAAATAAAAATTGAATAGAAACATTACATTTGAACCTATGTTCAACTTAAAGCTGTGATGCGTTTCGCTAACACAGAACACAGCTCCTGAGATAAATAAAAACAAATATTCAGATAATTTTCTCAACGACCAAATAGATATCAACAATTCTTCCTTATTAAACCCTTTTACCTAAAGAGGTTCTGGTAAGATTGTTGAGAAAGCAACTGTCTTAAGCGAAACGCGTCACAACTTTAAGTTGAATATGGTTCATTTACGATAAGTTTGCAATTTTGACATTTGTTGTAACAATTGCAGCCACCGAAAAAAATCTAAATATCCAAAGTGTAAATGGAATAATTAATCATCATATACCTAAAGGAGAAAGTTACGGTCCAAAAGTTGGCTGCCGTGTCCGGGGCTGCCCGACTTATGTTGTCAATATCAGACAATTTTATCAGAATTTCTTGTGATGGTTTGTCGTTTTCATTCGCATTTTATAGTTTGTTTTTTACTGTGTAAGATATAGGGGCCTATTCTGTAACTCTTCCTCTAAAACTTAGAGGCCGTTAAAAATTTAACATGCGCTAAAATCAAATCGGTATTCGCTAACCACATTTCTCTTAAAATTTTAAAGGATTCCTTTAAAATAGCCTGTTAAAACTTTTATTTTTAAAGGGATGTGTGCCTTCAAATAATAACGGTATAACAAGAATGGCGTATGTAGCCTTGATTGAAGAATTAATTGCAAAACACAAGAAGTAAGAAACATTGTTGGGTTATATTTGAAATAATGTAAATTAACAATCTTTATATATTATTCTTGGGCATAATTTAGATTACACCAAAAAAGTATTAGGAACTTAGTGATTCCTTTCAAATACCTACTAATTTATTTAAAAAGATTTCCCTCTTCCAAGGAAGTGTCAAGAAAAATGTGAAAAAATGTATTGTTTTTCAGTCGTTCTTGGCGCCCGTGACATTTTTTATAACATTATAACTATAATACAGGGTATTTTCGAATGACACAATGTTTGCATGTAGATACCTCTCGTACAATTGGACAAAGTGATATAACTTTTTGATATACTGGGTGCTGCAGTTATAAAAATTTAAATGTTTTAATTTGATAACTTTAAAATGGATTAATAAATTGATTCGACATTTGGCATGTGGTTTTTAAATGCAAAAGGGCATATTTTGAAGGAAGACATGTTGATCCAGTGGAGTACATTTTGGAAGAATATATTATCTTTTCCCTTCCATTTATTATGCCACTGGCATTTGAAGCTATTTTTATTTTATTGTGTATTCCTCCATGGTTTCACATATCAAAAAATTTGTAGTTTTCAAAATATTTAATGTTTTTATGAAGTCTGTAAGATCACTTTTTACCAATGAAATTGAAAAAATATTTTTCATATATTTTTTTCAATAACTACCAAACTACTAATGGTTAGTGGTTAGAATATGTAACAGGAACAAATTTGCATCTAATGTTGATTGCAATACTTCATTTCTATGAACGGAACATATTCCTATTTCTATCTGCGTGTGTCAACATTGACCTCGACAAATGACGGATGACACAAGCTGTCATCTATTAAGAAATGTTGATTAATAAGAACACCACGTTACTTTTATAAATCCGTTTTAACTTAATAAATAATAATAATAAGTTATACCTGAGTTTTTCTACTGTCAATTCTCATCTAAAACGTTGGGAGGAGATTGTTGAATATACTTTCCCAAACTTGAGATTTTATTCACAAAAGAATTGATGACAATAAAAAATAAGATAATTACAAAGTTAAATTATATCCCATTCAAACATAATTTTTCACTGAGCAGGCAACAAATTACAAGAGATGGGATATTATGCAAACGTTGTATGTGTCATTTGCAAACACCCTGTATAACTCATAATAATTGCATGCAAGAAACCAAAAACAGTTTATGTGGAGTGATTTGTGGGTTACCATCAAATACATATTATTATGTTTTTCTTCTATCTTCAATAACTCTCCCTTCTTTTTATTAAAGATTAGCTATTAAATGACAAAAGCGCTGTTGCCAGATACTCTAGTCGAAATTTTAAAGGAACCCTTTAAAATATATAGTTTTTAAGAGTCCTCTGAAATGTATACTTGCAGAATAACATTTCAACAACAAATTTTCAAAGGCCCGTTAAAAACTTATTTTTAATAGGCGTTTAAATTTTAAAGGATTAGTTACAGAATAGACCTCATAATAATCTGTTATTTTCAAAACTATTTAAAAGAGAATATCGTACACTGCGTCGCAATGCATCAGTCTTTATCAGGTGGCTGCAAGGATATGGTAGCATCCCTAATATCATATTTTGAGAGATAACGAGATAACGGTGGACCGCTAATTCCTATTACTTCTGTGAGAGATGTGAGTTTTTAATAAATACATTTTTACTTGATACTGCAATAACGATGCAATTCAACATGTGCATTAAGATAACATTTTTCAGTAATACTTATGGTTTAAAACTTGGACATCTTGAAATGTATGTATTTACTCATCAAAATTTTCAAATGTCTGCTCTTATTTTTGAGTTGAATGTAAACTTATAGATAAACAACTTATCAACATAATTTTATGTCAACAGCTGGAAAAAAGTTACAACGTGGCAACCATGTGAAACATCTGTCATGTTTTGTTATTGCAAACTTATCGTAAATGAACTTATATAATGTAGATTTTAACAATTCAAATTGTTTTATGTATTTTAAAAGACAGTTTTGAATAACTAAAATAAACTATTATAGGTATTCGGTGGTACATTAATTGTCTTATTCCGTGACAAAAATGTTTTCTCTGTGTACAAAAACTAAATAAAAAAACCCACCCATAGTCCGTTAAGTCATTCTCTTCCACATAAATCAAATGATTTACTGTCATTCCCAGTTGAAGTGCGTTTTTTTAACTACCCAACATCTGAGTCGAGACTTAATTTAACCAGACAGCTTGGTGATTTTTGTCGCGTACGGTTTGCACCGACCGAGTTTACTTTTCGACTATGTAATTATTTATAATAACCGAACCTGTTGTCGAAATTTAGTAGGTAAACAGATAAAGTATTACGACTTGATTTGAAGCGTTACGCTACTTTTACTTTGTTAAGGTATTTGTGGTTATAATAACTAGCAAGGTCAATAACTTTTATTGCAGGTACACGGAAAATATACAGCATAAATATTTATGCGACAAAATTATTGATAAAAACATTAAACACAACTATGTATGACTCTTTTATTGTACAAACCGATAGGGCCATAAAGGTATATATTAGTATATTAGTTATATCGGGGCTAGTACTAGAGTGCCACCAAGATTTAGCTAAGGCCTCGGCAGATAACAGTATTATCCTGAAGTGGGTTGAAGGGCACGACAGGAGTAAGGGTAATCGCATTGCCGATTCTTTAGCCAGGGAAGCGGCTGGACTAAAAATTTTAGGATCCAGTGACACCTACGTCCTGACGACTTCGACTATTGCGGAACTAGCCAAATGTTACACCCATGCTCAATCCCCTAAGAGATGGGATGGAATCAAAGGATTCAATCTTGCCAGGATTACCCTGGGCGACCCTGGGAAGCTTGCGCCGAAGAAATATTTGGCGATGACCAGGAAAAACCTACGTTTAACAGTAGGATTTCTGACTAACCACTGTCCACTAAGGAATCACCTCCATACTATGGGGCTAGTGGACACACCCCTATGCAGGATGATGAAAGATGATGTCAGGCATGTCTTATGCGAGTGTCCGGAGTTATCGTCAATAAGAGAGTGTGTGTATGGTGTGTGTTCGGTGAGTCTGCCGATATAAAGGAGATGTCTCCTAGTGACCTGTCCACCTTCCTGGGAAGGAATGAATGGACGATGACCTAAAAGGACAACTCCTCGGGAGGATGTACAATTGGTCACATGTGCTGCGAGTTTACACTCACCCTCCTTACTCTACAGATACAGAGATGGCTATAAAGTTCATTAAAAGTCAGTGAAAATTTTAAAAAATAATAATTCGCAAAGAACGATTGGGGAAGTTATAGAAGACCAAATAATTCTAACGAAAATCCATGTTAAGCTGTACCTCAAACAAAGCACGTCAAAATTGACCCTGAATACTAAATTATAGATAGTGCTTCTTTGGTGAGTTCCCGTCTCTTCTGTCCTTAATCTTGCCATAATTGATTCAAAACTCATTGTATTTCCTAAACATATTTTCCTTTCAATTAAAAGATCAAATAAAAATACTTACTTAATAGATGACATCTAAAACAGTTAGAACTTTCTTTATGTACCGACGCTCACTTCTTTTTGTGTACATAAGCTTAATACTTAAAAACACTCTTAATTATAAATATTGTATGTATCCTTCTGTTAATAAGTTCAGTGGGACATCTCTTCATTGTATTACGTCAACTTTCAAACCGTTACTATTTATAGCTATGAATATGGCATTTGTGTAATAATTTTAGAGATTAAGTAATTTAAGCCTGATTATCTTTATCATAAGTCGATTGGAATTTCAGTTTAAAGATGAAAGTACTGTAAAATGTATTAATCCTCCGATCTACAAATAGAAGAAATAAATCAAGACCACGATCGCACTAGAGGAAAACATTTTCTTTGATCCAAGAATCAGCTGCTCAAACGTGCAATTCCTGCCAAGATTGCTATATTAAGCTACTAAGCGAGATTTCGGTGATAGAAATAATTAACTAATTGTAAACGTTTTGCTTCAATACGCAGCACCCTAAAACAACCAAGGCCGGCGTTTTACCAGTTTGGACCTAGTTGTTGGATGCCATTCTACTTTATCTTGAGCGTAGAATTGGAGGCCATATCTTGTTGCAGGTTTGTTGCTTAAGATTACATAATATGAATCATTCTGAAACAATCCCTGCTTAAAGTTAAAACTTTTCGAGACTAAAATTAGTTGGTCACTCATATGACCAAGGTCAAACCTTGTTTTTACTTCCTTTCTGATGAATAGATAGCGTTAACAACAAGATCTTGTAACTCTACATTTTGTATGAATACCACATCATCTGCATTATATAGTAGTGAATTCATTTTCACCATCTTCAGGTTCTGCTTAATTCTGTTCCTGATATTTGATCCATAATTAATATTAATAAAAGCGGAGGCAAGCAATATCTCCCTATTTTATCACTTTCTTCATCAAAATCTAATCCCATTTCTGCTACCCTTTTAGTCCCCTAGATTTGTGGTGAATGGCCTCTACTGCGACTGTCTCATACCTATTCAGATTTCACCAAACAAATTCAGCTTCTTAACAAAGCCGATTAGTTCATTTGGTGAATGATATTTCAGGTCCGAGGGTGAGAGAGAGACCCTGCCAAACATCAGATACCTGATTCGAGCAGCGGCGGTACAGGAAAAAATTATAATATACTCTGCTGTTTCATCATCTTCCAGACAAAGACGGCAAAGTCGGATCTTCCAGCAGTGCAAGTTTCAGCATATGATGATTCAGATGACAGTGGTCTGTTAAAAG
The DNA here is from genome assembly GCA_910591685.1 of Galerucella tenella. Lineage (NCBI taxonomy): Eukaryota > Metazoa > Arthropoda > Insecta > Coleoptera > Chrysomelidae > Galerucella > Galerucella tenella. The sequence continues at coordinate 31,587 of CAJUYH010000635.1, forward strand.
GCCTGTTAGACAACGTAGGTTATACCTGCTGTAGTCTAACATTTGTTTGGAGACATTCTTCGAAGGATGTATAAAAGCCTTCCAATGAACCAATCCTGGTACATTATGCCAGAAGTCTAAAGCTCTTCTTGCTGTCCAGGTATTTAGTGTTTGTTTGGCAAAACTTATTGAGATGCCAATTGTAGGTCTGGTCCGACAGAAAGACGTGCGTCACCCTCCCATGCAATAGAGTCTGCCTTCTCGTTTTCTTCCATGCCAGAGTGGCCAGGGATCTAAACCAGCAATACTTTCTTGAGTTCTCCTATTGAGGAGAGTCTTTTTTGGCAGTCTAAAACCAATTTCGACGTAACTCGATGAGAGCTAAATGCTTTCAAAGCCGCTTGGCTTTCCGAGAAAATTTTTATTGTTCTATGTATGTATGTAGTTACCTAGGACTTAATATTTCAAATAATCCAAAAGGAGAGTGATCAAGCTAAACTACTGTTGGATGTATACGAGAAAAATAGATCATACCATTTGAAAGCAACAAATTATCAGCCAGGTCCGGAACGTGCCCTCCAAAATGGCAGTCGCAGGTTAGTATACGCCACAGAAATGTAAGAGAAACAATGTCAGTTGCTATTTAACTCTAATTGCTTCAATGTAAGATTATCCTGAAATATGCGTTTCATTATTAATACTATAATAAGAAAAAACATACTACAATACAAATAAATCATAACTATGAGATAGTAGCTATAATTATTACACGCAGTACACATTAATTGACATAACAACTTTTTTTTCAACCAATTTTATCAATTTTTACGTCTACTATCACCGAACTCTCATTTACAAGAGTTAATAATAAGGTCAATAACATACTTTTATCTAATTATGTGTATTAAGCACGGTAATTCCGGAAAGCTTACTAAGTGGGTGACATAACTGGCAATGTTAATAAAAGTTGCATTAATTAGATGCATTTACAACGACCTGTTAAAAATAAAACGTTCAAATCATCAATTTCAACCAACATTAATCCTCATAAAAAATAGCTCGCCAAGTGTAAATTGATGCTACTACATCTAAGATGATTTGTTATAATTAATACTTGATTTTAGCACTCAATATATTGACAAGAAAAATCGATATTAATTAACTGGATGATGGTAAAATATGTTGAATTAAATATTTCGAGTATACAAGGGTATGTTTCAGTTTCTAAAACAGTTATTATTTAATGTAACAAGTGTATAAAGCCTGCGGCTTATGACAATATTCACATTGGTCGAAAAAGTGCGTCTACACACGAATCAGTCATGTCATTTAATATAACTGGTTCTACCAAAACCTTAGGACACGAATTTTTAAAAAAATGTCAACAGTGTCTTCTATAGACTCCGTTTCACATAAGAATAAGCCACGTGAAGTTTGCCAACTGTCTTGCGCAGAAACCAAAATCGGTCTTGTTTATCTATGTCGCCTCGTAGCGACCGTTTCATACCATTGGCGTAACAAACAAACGTCACCAATCATTAATTGAAAGTATAAACATTTTAACGTCACCAAGTATTGAATGTGAAACTATCTCGAGAAGCTTTAAATAATTCCTAAATATGTTTTATTTAAACCATACATAAAATGTGGAAATGTTACGCTACTGATTTGAAGTCGAATGTCAATTTTACCATATTACGATGGTTTTGACAACAAGTTTGTGCATACGATTGCAGCTTCAAGAGCGGGTGCGGCTTCATATTACGTGAAACGGAGTCTATCTTGCTTTTAAATTAAGAGGTGCGATTTGAATTGGTATTGTTGTTGGTATTGTTGTTGCCTAGTGATTGGTCAGATAGTCAGATTACCACCCGTTTCACCTTCGATACAATAGAGTAGAGCATGAATCAATTCTGTGTTTATTTACGAAAAAATATTTTTCCTACGATCACACAGGAAAGTGACATATATCGCACTGTCTAGCTCTATGGAAAGTGGCCTTTATTCATACGCGTACGGAAAAAATGTCAAATGAATTTTTATTAAGATTGACCACTGGCAAGCTGTCAAATATATAATTTCAATTTTTAATTAGATTTACCTATAGGTAATATCTAAATTTGGAACGATCTATTTGAAAAGTGAAATTTTTGTCATTATCTTGATTTAAAAAAATTTAGGGCGCGGTTGAGGATCGAACCGGCGTACTCTTCGTCAAAAATCCGATGATGTACCTACCAGCTAATCCAAATCACCTATTATAATAGTAGGAAAATGTTATCATCTTGAAAGGTGTTCATGATAAGTATGTATGAAGTATGATAAACAATAATTATTTTACTTTAAATTTCTATAATTATCCAACCAATTAATAATTGTAATAACCTACCTATATTATATAGTTAAACTACTTGAATTTTTGTCACTATTGATAGTTATTGGTAATTTTGAAATCAATTATGATGACTTTAATTGTAACATTTTGTGTATTAATATGTCAGATGTTGATTACAGATTATTTGGTGAAATTATCACGTGATCGTAGGAAAAATACTGTACATTACTCGTGTGAAAAATGTCACTTTCCGCACACGTTATATAATATCCTTGAGTATAGAGACTAATCAAGGGTAATGTACTATATTCTCTCAAACTTTACAAATATGTTTTTCTGTTTGCTGTTTTTTTAACAAACTATCATATTCCAACCAGGTCAACAGATATTTTTATTATTTAATAAACAGTATCTATAGACCGTGCTTTTTTTTTCTTGTTTATAATGTAAGAATTTCGAAATAAAAGCTTATTTTTGATCATATTTTTTTATCACGGTACAATATTATGGTATTGTTTGATATCAAAACTTTGGTTTCCTTTTCGTTTGTGCTATACCTAAGCCTCAAGTGTTATAAAAGAATTATTTAAACATATAGGTAATTGAATTGCATTTTCTATATACTCATTTATCCTAAAGTTTGGCACAAACTGGATTTTCCAACTAAAGCTGTGGAAAAAAATTTCACTGACCGTTAGTCATCAAATAACTCAAACGCTATTGTTATAAAAATGTCAACGCATGCGCTCAATAGTTTATTTAATTGTTAATACTCGTTTCGAAAAGTAAAAGATGATCTTAAAATTTAATTAACAGATAAGATTATAAAGGACTAATGGTGTTTTCGTGTAGCTGCTAATTAAATTTTCATTACAGTTAAAACATTATGTTCAATTCATTCTTCAATTTAAATATAATACCATAGTTTGACGCTAATCTACCCCAAAATTGATATAATTAATAAATTCCCCAATCAATATTATCCACCATCAGACCGAGTAAGCTCACAAGAATAAAAAAGATCATATTTATATACGTCGACATTTGAATAACCTGCTGGCGATGTCACTGAGAGTCAGGTTCTGCTTGAAGCTATCAACAATCCAACAACTAGGTCTAAACTGGTAAAAAACTGTAAATAATCCCTTAACATAGTGGCAAGAGACAACAAAGTGTCTCTAATATGGATGCCAGCACACGAGGGAATTGCAGGAAATGAAATGGCAGACCAGTTGTTCAAGATGGTTCTTAAGGAACCTTCACAGGTCCGGAACCGTTTTGTGGAATCACAAAGGATTATATAAGAGGGGAAGTCGGGAACTGGCTAGTTAAGGAGCCCCAACTCAAATGGAGGATGACGCAAGGAAATCTCCAGGCTGTTGAAACTGGGTAAGATAAATTTGAAGACAGTTAATGAACTGGTGATTGGACACTGAACCCTGAGAAAGCATCTGCACAGTATGGGCAAAGTTAGTGAACCTATGTGCAGAAAATGCGAACTCTACGATGAAACACCTACTCACATACTCTGCTTCTGTGAGAATTCACAAGGACTCAGACGGAAGCACTTTGGAGTGGAAATAACACAACCATCACAACTACTAAAGATCCCTCCAGATGAAGTGGTGGCCTATATAAAAGACACGAAGCTTCTTGGAATGGAAGTAGGTATAGATAACATGGGTAATGGTACAAATATTTAGTTCAAGTGCCTGGGCTGTTGAGCCCAACCCAAACGTATGAATGAATGAATATAAAAGCAAGGAGACTGGAATGGATGGGACACATTATAAAAAAAGCACCAACAGAAATATTAAAGAGAATAACATTGAAGACGAGAATAAGAGGAAGACCACGTAGCAGATGGATCAAGTAGAGGAAGATATAAAAGCATTGGAAATCATAATGCACCTGACAAATTAATACAAGTATTCTACTAAAATATCCAGAATTTGAATTGAAATAATAAATTCAGTCATTTACGAGCAAGTAGTTTACGTGAAACTTTGAATAAAATTAACCCTAGTTAACCAAACCGTCTACCGGTATTTGATTATGCGCCCTTTCGACAACTCCATCGAATGTCAAGGTTACGAACTTACCTTAAATGAATAACCATGATGCCGTCCTTTAATCCTTTGACATCCTTTTCTCATGCGCACAATTCCAAATATTCACTCAGTCCAACATGCCGGCACCTTCCTCGGTATCCTCGCGACGCCGACGTCTTTCGCTACTTTTTCTCGTCTCGTAGCCGTATAGCACGTGCACCACGTGTAGAAACGCTCACGCGACAAACTTTCACAGACTCGTCGTTCGCTTGCCGAAATCGAACTGCATGAAATTTCTACTTCTAACTTCTACTCTGCTGCTGTTGAGTGTGGCATGTCATGCCCCAGACCATGCCGGTATCATATCGGTCATCTTCGGTCGCATAATATATACATATTTTTTTTTGTAAATAAAAATAAATGGCCACAAAAATTTAAGTAAATCTAAGTTATTGATTCAACCTTTACTTCGTGTAATCTGCCCGCAATTAATTAAAGTCAATTTAACTTTAAATTGCAGTTAATTTATAGACTCATACAAATAGATAAAGATATATACAGTGCGTGTATAAAGTTTCGTAAAAATTCATTATCTTCTAAATAAATAATAATACGGAAAAATCCTAAAGTATGGCGAATTTTGTATATTACTCATTATTTTTTAAATAGTAATCTAGTATATCTTTAACGAAACACCCCCCTTTTTTCAATTTACTGATGTATCACAAGCAATGAGGTAAAAGAAAGAGAAGAGAACATAACAGTATAAAGAATCATCGACCAAAGTGGCTTCTAAATATGACGGCTTCCGTTAAAGCACAGTATACTGTGGTTGAAGCGTAAACAAACCAGAGGCGTACATTAAATTATTCAACTAGGGAAAACAAAAAACTCTCATATGCATCTTTTTATGATGGTATATATTGGATAAAAGCACTATTGTACAACTCAATATCAACTTAAATGTATACTAATACTCATAAATAACCTTTCTAATACTGAAAATCACTATTTTGACTAATGTAACTAATGTGGCTTCTCAATATGGCTACTTCCGTCGAAAGTTGGTTAAATCACTACCACGCTTAATTTCCCTCCTTTTTCTTTTACCTCGTTGATCACAAGTTTGTTCAATTTGTGTGACCTCCTCCTGTCAAAATGACCTATCGTAATTTAGGGTTACCTCTAATGTATATCAGATAAAGTACTAAACCTAATAAACTGCCTTGTGGTAATCCTGCTTTGACTTCTTTAAGTTTTTCCACTTCTAGCTGTGAAGTTGACAATGATTGCTTCTTCTAGCCAACTGAGAAGTTGAATTTCTCTTTAAGTGGTTCATAATCTTTTCTATTATCAACCTAGGTCAATAATAATGGACATATTCAAATATTTTGAGAATAGTAGTTCAACAAAAACTTGTGCAACATAATTTTGTATAACCAGGAGATTGTCTTTAACATATTTGTTGCTTGAAATTACCTATCAAGGTAAAATTATTTGAATAAAAACGCCATTAGTTTAAAACTCGCGATCAACCAAAAATGACTGATGACATAACGAGTACGTTCATAATATATCAACAACTGACAGTGTACTTGTCAGTCAGACGACGGGGTGAACCCTTCTCGAGGTGCCTTTGTGAATTATTTATACTTTTGGTCTTAAATTTGGATAGTAGTGGAAAAATTTGTATATACACCATGGTGGTGAAGACATTTACAATCCTTGCACCTTATTAATTTTGGTGCTCGGTCAATAATAATAGTCTTCACCACCTTGGTGTATAATATACTATTTACTGCTTTATTCTGAAAGTTCTATTCGTAATACAGCGTGTGAAATTATATTTTAAACGTAATTTTTTAAAAAGGTATTTTATTTATTAAACATTTTATAATAATTCAGGTATAATTAGCGTCAACACCGTCTCTCAAACGTATACTATACGGAACGTTATGAATAGAATTGTCATTATTTACCATCTTCTCATCCAATAATTGCCTTACCAGTAACTTTCTATACAGTTTAAACCTTTGCTCTTTGATGAAAAAATCAAACACTCCTTTAGTATCTGGGATGTGGTTGCTTAAGAATTGCTTGATTCTAAAAACATTCAAACAATTTCAAAGGTAGTATTTCGAATTGATAAATTGTAATATAACTTCTTACATAGTCCATACGTTGTCAGCGTTGTTTCTCATTACGAAATACCGTGGTATCAACAAACAGGTAACGGGAGTTAGGGCCACTACTCTTCTCCTGTCCATTTTCTCTCCAACATTGAAGCAAGCCCCTGCATGCATTTCACAAAGCTGGATAAAATGAGTTTCCAACTTAAAGTCTTTATAACTCACCTCTAAATTGAACAAAATACATTATATAATGTGTAGTTTGACTTTGACAATATTATATCGTAAATTGAAGCAAGTGCAGATCGTTGGCAAATATTTTTAAATACCCAGATACAATTTCACTCCAACTGTGTTAGTTTGTCAGATCAAGGCTGATAAAGGTAGAGAAATACACATTATATTGTGTATCTTCATGGGGGATAGACATAAAAAATTTAAATTATTTTTATAGGGTAAAAAGTCTTTTAAAAAATTTGAAATAACTAAGCAGTCTAATCAAGGAGGTAAATTGTAGGATGCTCAATTCGAAAATAATGGCAGCCACTTCTGTATCTGTAGAGTAGGGAGGGTGAGTGTAGGCACACAGCACTTGGGCCACATGTGACCCATTGTACAGCCTCCCGAGGAGTTGTCCTCCTAGGTCATCGTCCATCCTGTCCTTCCCAGGAAGGTGGACAGGTCACTAGGAGACATCTCCTTTACATCGGCAGGTGTAGGCCAAGATCACCGAACAGACACTCTATTATTGTATTATTTGCGATAACTCCGAACACTCGCATAAGACATGCCTGACAGTTCCATCTTCCTGTTCACACATCTTGCATAGAGGTGTGTCCACTAGCCCCATAATATGGAGGTGTTGACAGTGGCCAGTCAGAAATCTCACTGTTAAACGTAGGGTTTTCCTGGCCATCGCCAAATATTTCTTCGGCGCCAGCCTACCAGGGTCGCCCAGAGTGATCCTGGCAAGACTACATCCTTTGATTCCATCCTAAGGAATTGAACATGGATGAAACATTTGGCTAGTTCCGCAATTGTCGAAGTCGTTAGGCCGTAGGTGTCTCTGGGTCTTAAAATTTTTAGTCCAGCCGCTTCCCTGGCTAAAGAATCGGCAATGCGATTACATTTACTCCTGTGGTGCCCTTTAACCCACCTCAGGATAATATTGCTATCTGCTGAGGCGTTAGCTAAATTTTGGTGGCACTCTAGTACCTACCTACTAGCCCCGATATAACACGTTGTCTGTTCAAGGCTAATAGGGCTTGCCTACTATCGGTGCAAATTGTTATGTTTTTGCCAGAAATTCCTTTTCCAGTTAGTTCTTTTGTGGTAATTGATATACCAGCCAACTCTGTTTGAACCACGCTGGTATTGTTTCCCATTCCCCACTTAATCCTTAGGCTCAGTGCTCTGGCAGCCACTTAAAGTAAATTGATTTTTGTTGAGGAGGGTATGTCAAATCCGATAATACAACTTTGGAAGTGAAGACCTTGGAAAGAGGGGCTATTGGAAAAATTGCCGGTTTTTGAAACGGAAAGTTATAAACATTGATACTGAAAAAACTAAAAAAAAATGTTCATCGAAAGCCGCATCTTTCTATCGTTTCTGAGTTCAGAGATTTTTTCAGTTAAAATGGGTCGGAAACTTTTGGGACAACTGGTATGTAACGTTTAAATGTCCTCTATTAGAAATGTACTAATTTCAACAGGCATCGTGTCAACTAAAGAGTTTTCCGTTTACATTTAAAAGGAAGTTGTCTAACTTAAACCGTGCCTTAAGTCCATTTTCCACGGTGCGAGTTGACGCTGCAACTCGAAAAAGTTGCATGCAGCTTAGCGTTTTTTTTCGTTGGGCGCGTCGGTCGCATGAATTAGAACTTGCTCTATTTTCGAGCGAGAAGTCGCTGCGACTTGGTAACTTTTCTGGTGGATTTGGTCGCACCAACACAAAATTTCTATTAGCGCTCCGCTCTGACATTGCTGTCACTGTCAATCAAGTTGGCAACACGTTACGTTTCCCCTATGCCTGGATGGGTCGCAGCAACAAACTATCGATATGCTGATTGTACTTTTTCTTGCAGCGATTTGTCCCAGCAACAAGTCGCTGCGATTTGACGCAACGTGGAAAATGAACTTTAGGTACCAAAATTTAAAAGTTTACTATTTGATCTAACCGATAGCCGACTTATGGCAGGTGGAGATTTGACTCCTTTCATCAAAATTAAAACTTTGCTTTGATGATAATTGATAATCTTCTGATAAGTTAGATGGCGTGGACGATACGTCATGTATATGTTTCTTCGAGAATAAAAAACTTGTTTGCTTAAACTGCTTAGACTCCTTCCAGCCATATAAATAGGATGGTGCTCTTGATATTGTAGATGCCTTAAAATAATAAAACAAAATATTATCTTATCAAATAACAAAAGGTGAGTCAGTGTTTGATTCAAATATATATATATCTTTTTTTGATTTTATATCATTAGTTGTCTTCAAGACATGAGTGGATTTGGTGGTAGAAAGACCAGCAAAGTTTGGTCGGCCATCTATGTACAACAAGATAAATCTCTTGCGTAGTGGTTGAAATACCTATACCTTTTCCACACCCATCTTTCAGTATATATATATATATATATATATTTAAATTATTGTTCAAGCTGGACTCCGTTTCACGTAAGAAGAACACACGTGAAGTTGCAGTCATATGTGCGAACTTGTTGTCAAAACCAGCGCCATGTTGTGAAATTGACAGTAGCTTAACGTTTTCACATTTTATAGGTTAACACAAAATTAAAATATTGAAAGTTCTTTCATTATCAGGTAGTTTCTGTTTGAAATAAGAGAATTGAAACTTACAAGAGTGGTGCCATCTGCTGAAATTCTCTAATAGCTTAATATTTTTAAACTGTCAAGTTATCTTGAAATTATAGGTTCGGGCTTAAAGACATTTTTATGTTATGTCCTTGTTAATTATTATATTAGGCATGTTCAGTATTTTCTGTTGAGCTTATTCAATTTTTGCTATTTTTGTCATTTGAAAAATTATTTGTTATTATTTTTTCTTTATTGTCACAATTGTTGCTGTAAGTGGTTAAGTTATCTACTAGGTATTTAAAAATTTGAAAAACAGTCACAACTTTCCAAATTTAAACAGTATTATCCAGTATTATGTTTATTTTATGATTTCAAGAACATCTGGAGAAATTCACTAGATGTCACCGCAATGGAAGTCGTTTTCCATTGTCGTTAAAATTCACGGAGCAGAAAATTTCACAGGAATAAATTTTGAAGGAAGTACGCGAAAAATTGTTAATAATAGTTTAAAATATAATTGAGGTATTCCTTACTTTGGATCTTCCTGAATACAACGTAGAAACTTTCGAATATCTATCATCACTTTTCCAATATTTCGAGAAAATTCTTGAGACAGTGTCCATTTCATCGGAGGAACATGTTGATGTAGTATCAAGCTTAAAGGATTTCACTTCCTTGTGTTGGTTAACCCATATTCTTAAATTCTCTATTAAAGCACAGATTCCTAGAACGTATCAAATCTCATCTAAATTATGATATTTATCCATAACCGCTCAGTTAAGACGTTTTTAAGAAACTTTTGCAATATCTATGCGCATTCGCCATTCTAATTATAATCTGCGAGTTCACCATTTTTTATGCATAATGTAATAACAATAACAATAATATCCATAACTTATTAACAATTATTTAGTCCGGGAATGTTAGGCCGAAAGTTGTCGTGAAATGGAAAAGATTTCCATAAGAGATTTTACTTTTTTAAACGAAAGTATATGTACTTTCCTCGATTTGTGGGAAGATTCCGCTCGAGCTTGCAAGCATAACTTGGAGCACGTGAAATGCAACAGTTTTTCCTCCATAACTTTTTCAGATTTGATGGTACAAAAAAATTGTGAGCATCAAAATTGTAGGTAATTTCATACCCTATAAGATCTGCGCTACCTCTGCTGCAGGCAGACAATGATGCAATTGAACCCAGGTTTGTGCTTAATAAACCCTACAAAATACAAATAAAACAGAATACAGAATCAGATGCTGCAAATGAAATACGCATATTATTATATACAGATGGCTAAAAAATGAAAGAAGGCTCAGGATGTGGAGTTTACAAGTACTAAGCCTAAGGATAAAGTGGGGAATGGGAAACAATACCAGCGTGGTTCAAACAGAACTGGCTGGTATCTCAATTGCCACAAAAGAATTAACCAGAAAAGAAATTCCTGGCAAAAACATAACAATCTGCACTGATAGTAGACAAGCTCTATTAGCCATGAACAAACAACGTGTTATATTGGGGCTTGTACTATAGTGCCACCAAGATATAGCTAACGCCTCAGCAGAGAGCAATATTTTCCTGAGGTGGGTTAAGGAGCACGACAGGAGTAAAGGAAATCGCATTGCCGATTCTTTAGCCAGGGAAGCGGCTGGATTAAAAATTTTAGGACCCAGTGACACCTACGGCCTAACGACTTCGACAATTGCGGAACTAGCCAAACATTACACCCATACTCAATCCCTTGAGATATGGGATGGAATCAAAGGATTCAGTCTTGCCAGGATGACCCTGGGCGACCCTGGGAAGCTGGCGCCGAAGAAATATTTGGCGATGACCAGGAAAAACCTACTTGCAACAGTAGGATTTCTGACTGGCCACTGTCAACTAAGGAAACACCTCCATACTATGGGTCTAGTGAACAGGGGCTCGATTCTCGACTTTTATTCACATGGGTGAAAATAATTTTCACATGGAAATATTAAATTCGGTATTCTCCACAGAACCACGTGAATATTTTCACACAAAAAGTCTACGAATATTTTCACATGGTAAATGCCAATGTGAATATAATTATATCATTATGTCATTATTATTTTACACACAATAAACATAACCAAAGAATATTCATACATTCATACAAAGATCCAAACCAAAGTGACTTTCTCAGCAGTAGCACATCTTGTGTTTTTCAATCTTTGGCGTTTTGTTTTGTTTTAAAACTTCTAATGGAGGAAGCTATTCTACTTTATCATTTGGAAGTTTTGGAAGAGGTGGAGATGTTGGAAAATAATCCACCTAGAGACTTTTGGTCAAGGTGGAAAGACATAGCAGGAGATCCTTTCATAAACCTAAGTGATAATCAGTTTATAAAGTTATTTAGCTTGTCAAAAGAGGTAGTGCTTGAACTGCTAGCAGATCTTGAAGCCATTTTAGAGCCACCGTTCCGGGAGAACTGTTTAATTGCTCAGCTATAAACTTCCATCGTTCTTGTGACTCTTTATATGTGAAAGTATTTGTAAATTTCCCAGTTCGCAATTGTGGGTCATTTTCAATAAAAGTAATGAGCATGTTTTTTTGTGTATCAGAGACATGTCCAGTTTTCCTTCTATTTTTTGAAACTAAAACTTGATCCGCCATAATTCTTTAGTATTGATGTCGATGTCAATTTAGCCCAGGGATCTCAACACAATAACTCCAAAATGATAAAACATGATTGGTCAATATTTATTTGATATTAGACATACGTATCAAGACCATATCCATTGGAAAATACATTCCACTATCACCGAGAATACCGTTTCAAACAAGCATGTGAAAATAAGTACTGGAATAATTTCACATGTGAATCTTTTCACATGAGGTCGAGAATAGAGCCCCAGGAAGATGAAACTGTCAGGCATGTGTCATGCGAGTGTCCAGAGTCAATAAAAGAGTGTGTGTTCGGTGAGTCTTGGCCTACACCTGCCGATATAAAGGAGATGTCTTCCAGTGACCTGTCCACCTTCCTGGGAAGGATAGGATGGACGATGACCTATATAGGAGGACAACTCCTCGGGAGGCTGTACGATGGGTCACATTTTAATCCAACGAGTCGATCAGAAACTCAAAATTTTCAGTATTTTTGATGATCGAACCTGGAATTTTTTAAGTTACATTATTTATAATAATTTCTGATTGCTATGTACAGGGTTATTCATTATAAATTACCCACCCCCTATCATCGTTATTATTACTTTTAGAAAAAAAAGTCTTAGATAAAAGTTGTCTGGTTACAGCTGAATTTTCTTAATACTCTATCAAAAGTTCAGTAGCGTGCGTATTTAAGGGGATACAAAAAGTAATAGTTATTTTTTGAATGGTACACCCTGTATATTTTCACATTTTTGGAATGGACTTTTTTTTCTGATTTCAAAAATATATAATATGTTACCCCTACCTTGTACCGTTTTTCAGTTATGAAATGTTGAAAATCTGAGTTTTAGTAATTACTGTAAATATGAAAAAGATAATTTATCAAAGTAAGGTATGAAAATGACAATTATGATTTCTTTATATGCAAAATGTCAATTATCAAACATATTAGTTGTCATTTTCATAGCTTACTTTGATGAATTATCTTTTTCATATTTACAGTAATTACTAAAACTCAGATTTACAACATTTCATAATTGAAAAACGGTACGAGGTAGGGGTAACATATTATATATTTTTGAAATCAGAAAAAAAAGTCCATTCCAAAAATGTGAAAATATACAGGGTGTACCATTTAAAAAATAACAATTACTTTTTGTATCCCCTCAAATACGCACGCTACTGAACTTTTGATAGAATATTAAGAAAATTCAGCTGTAACCAAACAACTTTTATCTAAGACTTTTTTTTCTAAAAGTAATAATAACGATGATAGGGGGTGGGTAATTTATAATGAATAACCCTGTACAATGTTTGTCTGTCAAATGAGTCCTACGTCTGTTTGTATTCTATGAATACCTAAAATGATTGGCAGAGATCTATTGTCGGCGTGTTTAAACTTGTTGCACAGTCTATACTAATGAGATGACTTTTTTTACCATTTGTTATGAAGTATACATATTTGGGAAGCCCAATTTCATCGCCTAAAACAACCTCTCCACAATCGTAAACTCTTGTCTTCGCTAAAATGCAGCACTCCCTTTTGGCTATAAGATCCCAGTTTTTAAAATAATTGAATCTTTCAATTTCCGTTTGAATCGACTCCCACAACTTCAGTACAGTATCCTTAAGAATTTCATCGAAATCTTCTTTTTTTATCATTAAAAATTCACAATGAGTATTGGTGGTGACAGTGGCTAGTCTGCCGGTGCCGTGTAATAATGCTACTTCGCCAAACATCATTCCAGTACCCACGACACCAACTTCTTCTGTTACAGACTCACGAAGTACATTGTCGTAGTGACTGATAGTTATGGAACATTCCCCTTGTAGTATAAAGTACATTGCTGAAAGAAAAAAAATTGTAATATTTCCTCGTTATACATAATATTAATTTCGATAATTTTTGAGAGGCAAACAAAACAGAAAACTTTTAGCGAAGCACTGAGCTTGAAGTTTATTCTTGCGTCCGTAATTTTATCTCATTCAAATTATATGGTGTAAAAAAGTAAAATAATCTGCATGAGAAGCTTGACGCCTTTAACTTATTTGAAATGGTAAGGACTAATACCATATTAAGATTGCCAATTTTTTAAATAATTAAGGTGGATATAGTATGTTATCCGTAAGAGATAGACACATATCATCGCGGCAAATTAACTTTTATACACTCACCCGAAGGAGTATGATCCTGTTTGATTACAACCCTTCCAGCTGGATAATAACAAAAATAAGTAACCGCTGCTAGCTTATCTTTAACATCAGCTGGGTATTTCCTGAAACATTTAAGACCACTTATACTTTTGGCCAATATTTTCTGCTCTTCATCCGTCCGAAGTTCTTTTGGTTTGTTCAGAATTGCCTTTTCTTTAATCGTTAGTAAGCTTTTCACTTTCTTCCGTCTCATTAACATTCGGATATTTCTCTTTACGTTGTCACTTATTTTAGCATCTTCCGGATCTCCTATCCAGTACAAATTGGCAATAACTAGGCGAACTATTGCTTTGAATTTTCTCCGAAGTCTCAGCTTTCGCTCGGCTTTGTTTTCTTTAGTTAAACTGCCGGCTGATTGTGATGGGGATCCGGCAAGCATTTTGAAATTTTTTGAGAATCTTTAAAAAAATCTGACAAATGAGTCAGATGTAAAAAATATCAATTTGTTCCAAAAATGTCAAAATTGTTGTATAGTACATTCCAAAGCTTAGTTCGGAATGGTAAAAAGTGGCACTATTGACACTGTTGCGTTCAATAATTGGTCAGAGAAAATATAGTGCACATTATTATTGCGTTCGGTAATACTTTGGGGTATGAATGGTGTAAACATGGTAGGACACTGCTTACTCGGTGCAAAATGGTGGTGTATTAGGTGTTACACACTAATCACATCATCCTTACACCATCAACACGTGACGAAACTCTGCACTAAACGAACACTACATCATCACCGCCCCAAAAATCCATTCCGAACTCACCTCATGTATTGTTGAAATAATACCCTTCTTGGTGTGCGTCATCGATTGTGACGCATATCCGTGTTTTCGGTATGATTATTTTATTTGCTATTTTGACATATAGCTAACCTTGAATTTGATCACAGCACACCCTCTAGCAGTTTAACTCTCATCTGTATCCAAGTTATAATATCGTGCCCGGCCGCTTGAGAGCGCATTAGTAGCGTGACGTTGCAGAATCGCCCAATCGGAGGACGGAGGGAACGTCACGTGAACTGTCAATTATTGAGTTACAAAATGGTTATCACCCGTCAACTTTTCAGTCAATATTTTACCTTTTAAATCAAGGTTTATGGTAGCTATATATCTTTAGAGTGGATTATGATAATCAATGATTTCAAGTTTCAAATTCTCCGTGGTGGAACTGTTTTTCCGAGATTTTTATATGTATGTATTTATTTATAATATATATTTTATGTATATATATATATTTAATATAAGATGATGAACAACTTCGAAGTTTTCTTTCAAGTTTCCAAAAATATTATTGAGATTTCTAACGTAAATAATACATTATTTTTAGGATGTAACTATAAACTATATATTACGTAGAATTATACTTATAGATCTCACTGTATATTCATCTTATTTCATTTTTTGAAAAATAGTTAACAACAATAGCCAGTTTGTCGAATTTAAGATAAAGACACTCCTGTATTTTGTTTATTTCTTGGTGTACATATTGGAATTTTTTACAGTCATTTGAGTGTGAAAAAATATGTGCACTTTGAAATAATTCAGGGATATCCATCTTATATTTAATATTTAAATATCCCGCCCTTATGCCCGATTTCACCAACCGTCTCGTAAAGTTAGGTAATATCCAAGTCGAATTTCTAAATGCGCGTGGTCCAACGTTTAGAAATTCCTAAATTCGGCTTGGATATTACCTAACTTTACGAGACGGTTGGTGAAATCGAGCATTAGTTATTTCATATTTCCCGCTCTTTTAGTTATTCTTCTTCTTGCTCCTTTTTTGAGCTATATTCTGAGGGATGATTTACCCTTTTCTTGTATGTCACAGATTTCTTTAGTTCTGTGCTCCATGTATACTATCGCAGCGCGCGGCTGGCGCGGCGGATGGTCTCAATACTAATATATTAGATCTGAGATTTAGTAAAGGAGTTAGCCTGCTAGAGGGTGTGCTGTGAACTTGATAAAAAGGTAGAATGTGTCGCGGGACACACGGTAGGAACTTTAGTTCCTTTTAAGCAAAAATTATGTAATACATCTGACGTTATAGATAAACAATTTGCATATTCCTCGGTGGTCGAGTAGTAAGCAAACCAGACTCTCACGCGGTAGACCCGGGTTCTTTTCCCCGTTAAGAAGTTTTTTTATTGTTAATTTTATTTTTAAATAATTATTCTGCTTGATATTAATAACGACAACAGGTAGACGTTTGAAATATTTAGCAGAATATTCATTATTATAGATAATGGTACCCTTCATGAGGGAGTCCGACTATCAACATCTACTTATAACAGCATCGTATATTTAAAAAGGGAAACCGTAGTATTATACAAATTGGACATTCAAGAACTGTACGTTTACCACAAAAAAATTAGTGGAAACATAAAATTGAATTGTTAAATTTCCATTTTGAAGTTATATTACAGTTTACAGAAATTTATATGTTCTAGATTTTTTTTAAGTGGGTCGTAGAAAAAATATGCTGTTCGATTCGTGTGGATTGTCCATAACGCACTTGAACGATTGAGCTCTCCGCCTACGGCGTCGTGCTCAAACTTAGTCCTCGTGCGATATGGCCATCATATCCACACTAGTTGCTCAAACTACTTTTTCTATCAAAATATGCCCTTTTACATTTAAAAACAACCTGCCAAATGTCAAATCAATTTATCCATCCATTTTAAAGTTATCGAATTAAAACATTCAAGTTTTCAAAATTTCAACACCTTGTATTTCGAAAAGTGAATGTGCTAGACCCCTTAAATCCTCATATCATTTTGTCCAATTTTACGAGAGGAATGTACATGCAAACGTTGTAATTACCCTTAACGTTCGAGATGCTTATACCATTTTTTGCGCGATCGTATTGAAATAAATTCCGAATAAAATACTTTAAATTTCTTCGAAATGAACGAAATGTCAAAAGTGACATTTATACTTATCGATTAGTTTAATAGTATATTGTTTTATTAGGAGTAAAAGTATAACTTTTTGTGGCGAGTCTGAATGTTTGATGGCCGAACGTTAGTGAGGCCGAAAATTTCAGACGAGCCACAAAAAGTGCTTTTGCTCCGAATGAAACATGCTATTTTTTCCGCAAACGGCATCCAGACTATAGAACTAATTAATATTTAAATAAAAATTCAAAACGATTGCAACGAAGTTGATAAATTCAGATAATAATAATTATAAAACTGCGCACTACATTTCCGTGGTTACTGGTTTTGTGATTGCCAAGTCAAAAATAAATTTGACAGTTCAATAATATTTTATAATGTCAGAAATATTGTAAGTGATTTAAAGCAACAATTGGACTGTGCATTTTTGGTAAGTACTTGAGCATCAAAATTTCGTTTGTTATAGTAAAGTGTACTGAAATTTTCTTTTAGATTATATTATGTCGGATTCAGAACCCAACTCACACCGCCCGACGTTGTTGACATTGCTAAGGCAGCTACGAATGATTTAATTCCAACTAAGTCAAGTAGAGTTTATAATCATGCTTACGAAAGATTTCTCATATGGTGCAATGATAAAAACATTTAAAAGTTCAACTAATAATTATTTTCCCTGTTAAAAATTCCACTTTTTTGTACGGCCGTCAGCGTACAAAAAAGTACTTTTTTGTCCGCTCACGGCCGTGGCATGGCCGTGACGTCTGTGAAAACATACTTCAACATCATGAATTGACGTTAATAATGTCTACTTTTTTTGACGTTTGCGGAAAATAGTACATTGTTTACCGGGTAGGAAAAGCTTAACATTCCTGGACGACTGTGAAGATTGCTAAGTCGAGGCGCAAGCCGAGACTTAGCAACACAGAGTCCAGGAATGTGGCTTTTCCTACGAGGTAAACATACTATTTTTCCGCAAATCGTTTAAAATTCGACAGATATTGATTGATTTAAAAAAAAACGCGATAATTTTATTCCCAAATAAATGGTGCTTTGAAATTCCTAATAAAATTACTTGGGTTACTATGGAAACGTATTGAGGTTGAATTGTCAAACTTGACGCTTATAAATTTAATTGCTGGTGTTCTCGAAAGTAAAATGATAAGTGATGATGAAATTTCCATTCCTGGGACTCCTCCAGAGCTGGTTGAGGCAGTGAATACTGCTTCATTAGAATTATTGCCAAAGAAATTTCTATCATTTATGTAGAACACTAACAACTGTACGGAAATATCATTTCCTTACAGTAAGGAAGTCCTGACTTTTTCTTCAAGAAATTTTGACAGGAATGTAAAAATTTCCTAGCGATTTGCGGAAAAATATATTTTTGCGCGATCGATCTTTTTTGTTGATTTGCAGCATCGGTTGTCAGGTCGGTAGGTTGTATTTACTGGTTTCTAAGTCTAACACGTCGGTAAGTGATTTACTTACCGTTCAGACGTCGGTAAGTAAACTACGTCCTGGCCCTACATACATTTAAGTGGTCCTAAATAATATATTACTCCATTCATTACACAAAAGAAACAAAAAAAAATAGGAAGATTGATATTTTTTAATGAACAGAATCGAACAGAACAATATAAAAAGTAATAAATAGCATGAAAACAATTTCACCAAAATGCAAATTTAAACTGATCGAGAAGTATAAATGTCACTTTTGACATTTCGTTCATTCCGAAGAAATTTAAATTATTTTATTCGAAATTCGAATATTTCAATACGATCGCGCAAAAAGGTATAAGCATTTCGAACGTTAAGGGTAATAACGGTCTCCAGCAAATTTGGTTGCTTCGCTACGCTCAGCCTCCAAACATTGCTGTCGACCTGTAAACAACCCTTACCGTTCTTGATACTTAATATACTATTGCATTTTGGTGAAATTGTTTTTATGCTATTTATTACTTTTTGCGCGATCGATCTTTTTTGTTTATTTACAGCGTTGGTTGTCAGGTCTCCAGCAAAATTGGAAGCTTCTCTACGCTCAGCCTCCAAACATTGCTGTCGACCGGTAAACAACCCTTACCGTTCTTGATACTTAATATACTATTTCGACGTCTGAACGGTAAGTAAATCACTTACCGACGTGTTAAACTTAGAAACCAGTAAACACAACCTACCGTCCTGACAACCGATGCTGTAAATAAACAAAAACATCAATCACGCAAAAAAAATCATGGAAATAATAGTAAAAATTTATCCGAATAAATTCAAGTAGATCACCAGCACTGCGAATACCAGCTTTGCATAGAATTTTAATATAGCATCGGTGGTTCTGTGGTAGAATGCTCGCCTTCCACGCGGACGGCCCGGGTTCGATACCCGGCTGAATCATATGAATCGCTGCTTCGTAAACGAGAGAGAGACTCAGGAGAGAGCACACACTCGCAAGCAAGGCACATAACGAAGCAACGTAACATAATGTAACGTAACGCAACGTAATGGTCAGATCTTTTGCGTCGCGACCCCTGGTCGCTCAAACATAACCCTGACGTAAAGAGCTAAAGTTCCAATAAAATCATCAGGATGGTATTCAGCCAAATTCGAAAAGGCTTATGAAATTAATAATTACCAGCTTCTTTGTCTAACTGAAAATACTTGAGAACTTTAAAAATGCTGATATTTTTCCGTGCATCTAGGCATATTTTTGTATTATTTAGATAAATAAAACAATAAGATCAATATTCACTTTCCATAAATAATAATTGACCGTAAACAACAAAGTATAGACCTGACGAGAACTGTCAGTGGACATTAGAAAAAGACGTAAGACACATTGCCGCTACTAAAGGTACGTCTGAATGCAGACTTTTGAATATTGTAGTTGCTCCCGATTGATATATCGTGCTTGCGCGTAATCTGAACATCAAGTAAT
Source organism: Galerucella tenella (assembly GCA_910591685.1). Lineage (NCBI taxonomy): Eukaryota > Metazoa > Arthropoda > Insecta > Coleoptera > Chrysomelidae > Galerucella > Galerucella tenella. The sequence goes on from CAJUYH010000635.1 coordinate 51,553, forward strand.
AAAACTAAGTCAAAGATTAGTGTTAACGTGTGTAATACATTTAAACGGTTCATTATTGTGATATTTTGAGTAGGATTAATCACAGACCTGCCTTTTTCCATTTTTTCCAAAGTAAAGTGTTACAAGGACATTAAAACACCAAAAAGGTTATTATACAGTGCTATTCAAAAGTCCCCTCCCACCTCGTATCTTTTGAATGGCTACACTTACATTAATAAAATTTGGAGGGTGAAAATAAAGTGTTGTAAGCTCCTCTACGAATGGTAATAGGTGACGTAATAGTAATAGATGACGTCACAGTGCCACTCTGGCCAATAATTTTAAATAGGACCTTATGGCAAGTGATATCTCGTTTGAAAGGCATTGACATTGGCTACATAGCCATATTAGTTTTCTTTGGGTTTAAACTAATTTTGACGGATAAATTGAATAAATACCAAAATTATTGAAATTATTTTTTTAAATTTAATTAATCAAATATCAACAATGGATTCTTATAGCAAGTGTTCGAAATGTGCTCCGTCTACTTCCTGACAGTAATACATCCTATTAGTAAACACTTGTCGTACTCGTTCGAATGTGTCAGCTGTAATTGTATTGCATTCTTCAATAATTCTTTCTTTCAAAACACCAATGCTATCTGGTGCCGTAGTATAAACCTTGGATTTCAAGTACCCCCATAGAAAAAAATCTAATGGTGTCAGATCTGGTGACCGAGGTGGCCATTCTATATGACCTCGCCGGCCGATCCATTTACCTCGATATTCTTCATCCAGGTAACGTCTTACTGCACCATAATAATGTGCAGGAGCACCATCTTTTTGAAATGTTATTTCCAGATGGCCGAATTCATCTGGATTATCTTCCAGAATTTCAAGAATTGACGGCTCAATTGCATTTTGTAACATCTCCAGATACACTTCACCGCTTAAATTTGAATTTAGGAAAAAAGGACCAACTATTTGGTTTCCCAAAATACCTGCCCAAACATTGACTTTTTCTGGAAATTGGGTATGTTGTTCACGAAAGGTGTGAGGATATGTGTCACTCCAATACCTTACATTTTGTGTATTCACATTTCCATTGATGCAAAAAGTACTTTCGTCACTAAAACAAATTGTTTTTGTGTAATGTGGGCTTTGACTAATTTTATTTGTCATACATTAACATAATTCGAGTCTTCTGTCGGAGTCTTCATCCGAAAGGTGGTGCACCATTTTTAACTTGTATGGATGAAATTTATTTTTAGCCAACACTCTCTGTGCTGTACTTTTACTTACTTCACAGATAGACGTAACTTTAGTTGAAGAGGAAGTAGGGTTCACTACCATTTCAGCAACTATAACAAATAAGTTCTCGAGATAGGGCGATCTGGGTATCTCTCATTAAATAAACGTTCCGCTTCATGGAGATTCTTTCTAGATTCACCAATTATTAAGATAGCTGCTTTTTTGTCGGCTTGAGTACGTACCATTTTGCCTATGTAAATTCTTAAACGTCTCGTTAAACAATAATAAAATTGAATATGTAAGCTATTTAGGAAAACTTTGCAAAGTAACAAATACTATTAAATTAAAAATGACAATTTTTTTGACAACTAACCAGAGGCGGACTGAAAAATCTGCAATATTCAAATGTGAAATAATAACTCTGGTATTTATTTAATTTATCCGTCAAAATTAGTCTAAACCCAAACAGAATTAATATGGCTATGTAGCCAATGTCAATACCTTTCAAACGAGATATCACTTGCCATAAGGTCCTATTTAAAATTATTGGCCATAGTGGCATCTATTACTATAACGTCACCTGTTACCATTCGTAGAGAAGTTTACAACACTTTATTTTCACCCTCCAAATTTTATCAATGTAAGTGTAGCCGTTTAAAAGATACGAGGGGGAGGGGACTTTTGAATAGCACTGTATAAACTCTACCTTTAATGTATATCCCTTTTTTCAATACAACTGTACGTCTTTGGTTTGTACAATCGCTTTGTTCAGTTTGCCATAATCCAATTAAAATATTTCAAGGTATTATCAACCCGTTCAACCCTTCAAAGACACCGAGGATCTGATTACTATCTGAGTCGACTAATGTGATTTCGATCACACTTTATGAAGACATCATGACTTCGTTAAAGAAGATTAGGCCAGTGTAAAAACACGAGTGGAAATTGAAGGAGCTGCAAAACCAGAAAATTGAAAAAAAAAAGAATGAACCTAATCAGTAGATCTAGATTATGTTGCAAGACATTCCCTATAGAAATCCTTAATCAATACCTCGAGAACTGACGCGGGCAAAAAAAATGTTAGGGTGATGAAATTATTGAAAAAAGACGAAGTAAAATGACAAGTATAAAAAAATGGATGCAATAAAAGTATATAAAGTTAGTAGAGAGATTTACAAAGAAGAATTTAAGGAAAGTTGGAGTTTTTAGAACTGGATATTGGGAGGATTAAAACGAAGATTTGATTATAGGAGAATTGCAATTTACAATGTCGAATGTGTATAGTAAACAAATATGAAAACTACAAACATAGTAAAAAAACTGTAATGGAGAGGGAATATTGAATTTGTCTCAACCTTTTTTCAAAAATTCAATGTGGATAGGTTGAAATCCCTTTTTTGAAAATTTCTTGACACTATTTGAACTTGAGCCTCTGAAATATTTCACGATATTAACTTCCTTAATGAAAATATCGACTAAACATTCACCAATTTATGTAAAATTTTTCCCTGAATCAATTGGAGAAAACTAGAACGTTCTATCTTTCCAGTTAGTCGAGTCATGAATATCTTCTGCTTTGAATGGTAGATTTTCGAAAATTTCATGACTCTAATTGAAGGCGAAAAAATGATTTTCCCAAAAAACCTCTTATTTCGCAATTTTCGTCAATTCCCTTGAAAATATCGATTCAAAATTTTTTTGTGTATGTAAAATTGTCCCCAAATTCGATTGTATTACCTTCTTAGAAGTACTTAAATTATAATAAAATATAGTAGTTGCAAAGAATTAACAAAGGTAATACCACGAGTGCTTCAAATTCTTCAGATTCTTCAAGTTCTATTCCAGAAAAAGTGGCCGAGAGTAAACCCAGAAATAAAATACTTTTATTTCTTCTACTCGAGAAGTAAGTATGTTCAATATTATTTATTGCATCGCCTAATTTATGAATATGGATGCGCATGCGAGAAACACCGTTCGCTTTTTGTTTGTGAAGAAGGGGAGAATATATGAACTGAGACACGAGACACTGAGACACAAGCAGCATTCGCGCGCAATCAATACAAGCGCAATATACAGTCAATAACATTCAATAAATGTAATACAATACAATACCTATGTACGACAATAATGCAACAATAAAATATGTTTCAATAAAATATAGTTCAATAAGTAATAGGTGTCTGGTGGCCGAGGGTGTCTGGTGGTCACGGCTAGATCGCAACTGGCACGCCTTCAAAGGGTGGTCAGTTTGGGGGCAACTGGCTGCATGAGAACTACACCAACTGTTGCGATGGAGGTGATCCTTGGTCTTCGGCCTCTTCACCATGTGATCGAGGCTGAGGCGGGGAGGGCTTTCCTGCGCTTGAAACGGCTGGGATACGTGCGAAGAGGGGAAGAGTGCAGGCACGTCAAGAAGCTCCGGCTCCTGGAAGATATTCCAGTTCTGGCTCGAGCGGCTGATGAATGCCTGCGTAAGTACTACTTCGCTACCCCATATAGGGCCATGATACGGGATAGAGAGTCTTGGGAAAAAGAGAGGAATACACAGCCTAATGGGACCGTCTGGTACACAGATGGCTCATGCTCCGGTGATAGAGCAGGGGCTGGAATTTACTCCAGGAACCCAAGAACACAGGTTTGTGTACCATTGGGTGAGGGTGTATCTGCATATCAGGCCGAGATATATGCTATCTTGGAATGTGCGCAGATAAACCTAGACAGAGGTTATGTGAATCGACGCATAACCATATACTCCGACAGTCAGGCAGCAATTAAAGCCCTGAGTGGGTATACCAGCAACTCAGGACTTGCTAACGAATGTCGAGAACTACTTGCTAATCTTGCAAGGCGGAACGTGGTGCGGCTAGAATGGATTCCAGCCCACTCTGGTTTTGAAGGCAACGAGATGGCGGATGCACTGGCTGCGGAAGGGGCGGCAGCTCCTTTCTGCGGCCCGGGCCCGACCCTGGGCCTAACAAAACAAAGAATACGCAAGGAGACGAAGAAGTGGCTGAGGAATCAGCACCTCGCTCATTGGAATGCTCTGCAGGGTCCTAGACATTCCAAACTTCTACTGAAGGGATGGACTGATGGACACGCCAGGGCAGCCACTGAACTACCAAGGAGAAGGCTAAGGAAGATAGCAGGACTCCTAACAGGGCACTGCTGTTCCCTATGTAGGGGTTGCGGCATGACTGATGAAACGTCAGTTCATGTTCTCTTAGAGTGTCCACACTGGGCTGTATTACGCAGGCGAATCTTCGGAGTCACTGTCATGGCTCCTGGAGACACAAGCAGGCATCCACTGAAAAAGGTTGTGGCCTTTATTGAAGGGCTCGGCTTCATGGATGACTAGGTAGCAGGATTGGCACAATGGGCCCGCCAGTGGCCTCAGTGTCGGAACCTTGGCTTGAGTTGTCCAGGACAAGGCTCGCCTGCACATTTAGTAGTACTAATAGTTGTCTAATAATATATCAATATACAGTCCACGAATACCACTTGCTGTTGTCTACAAAGTATTCTACCGAATTACACTCGTGCATCAAAATAGACCTGATAATTTTTATCCAAGCATGTTGTAATTAAAAGATCATTCGGTCATTTTCATATTTTGTTAAAAGAACCCTCCTCCTTCGGAGTCGGGCTTTTTCGCCAAATATGGAAATAAATCAATTGATTACATTCTGGTACAGAAAGAAAATAGGAACAATGTTATAGATGTTAGAGTTCGAAGGGGAGCAGAAATATACAGTGATCATTTCCTATTGACAATAAAAATCAAAGGAGACACAATGGAAAAGAAACAAGAAACGGTGACTAAGAAAGATGAACACATCACGATCAGATCGTATAAAATGAGAGACACAACTGTAGCTACTAGATATAAAGGTATTACCAACGAAAAACTTGAAAACAAATACAACGACATTAAGAAAGCAGAACTACAAGAAGCGTGGAACATTTTTAGAAATGTTATCATAGAAACAGCTAGCAGTACATGTGGCACCTACAAAACAAATAATAATAGAAAACAGACATCATGGTGGAACGATGACATAAAGGAGGCTATAAAAGAAAAAAAAATACAATGGAAAAAATACTTGAACAGTAATACAACAGAACAGTATGAAATATATAAAAATCGAAGAAAACAAGTAAAAACATTAGTTAATAAAGCAAAAGAAATTTCATGGATTGAATTCGGTAATAAACTAGAAGAAGACAGTAAAAGCAACCAAAAACTATTTTACAAAGCACTAAAATCAATGAGATCAGATAAACCCGTAAAAGACATACAAATTAAGAGTTCAAACGGTGAAATAATTACAAACGAAACATATATAATGAAAAGATGGAAAGAATATTTCCAGACACTACTAGGTCAAGAAAATGAAGAGGAATCAATAGAAACAACAGAAAGGAACCAGTTAAACGAAAGCGAACCATTGATAGAAATGCAAGAACTAGATGAAGTAATTAGAACATTGAAGAATGGGAAAGCACCAGGAGAGGACAAAATAACATCGGAAATGATAAAAAACTTAGGAGAAACTGGAAGAAAGAGCTTATTAGAAATAATCAATAAGGCATGGAAAAAAGAAACTATACTAGAAGAATGGGGAACAGCTCTAATAACACCGATACACAAAAAAAGGAGACTACAAAAATTGCAATAACTATCGAGGGATTACGTTACTGAATACCATAACAAAAATAATAGAAAGAATAATAAACAAGAAACTCAGGAATAAAATAGAGTCACAACTCTCAGAACCACAAAGTGGGTTCAGGCCCGGAAGAAGCACACAAGACCACATATTCACCATAAAACAAATAATAGAAAAGAGAAGATCAGAAAACCAAAATATATATCTGGCATTCATAGACCTAGAAAAAGCCTTCGACAAGGTACCAAGAACAGAGTTATGGGAGAGTCTGAAAAATAGAAATATCGATGGAAAAATCATAAATATGATTAAAAACATATATAGAAATAATAGAAATTAAGTCATCAAGAACAACATGAAATCAGAAGGTTTCAAAACAAAAGAGGGTTTGAGACAAGGCGGATCATTGAGCCCAATGCTTTTTAACATTTTCATGGACGACATCATTAAGGAATGTGATAGAAATAGCAAAAAAATGTGCATTGGATACAAAAATATGCAGAGAGTAGAGATAGCTGAGGGAGCATTTGCCGATGACATAATACTGATAGCTGAAAATGAAGAACGACTACAATATAATATAAAAATATGGAATGAAACACTGAAGAGAGAACAAAACCTAGGTGATGACCATAGGAGGCGAAGAACTAAATATAACGATAGATGATATAACAATAGAACAAGTAAAAGATTTCAAATATCTAGGTGTAACGATAGACGAAAAGGGAAGACAAGAAGCAGAAATTAACAACAGAATCGAGAAAACCATAAAACTGTACTATACAATGAATAAGAACTTCATCAATAAAAGAGAAATTTCAAGACAGACAAAACTAAAAATATTCAAAACAATATATAGACCAGTATTAACATATGGATGTGAATCCTGGATATTAACAAAAAAAATCAAAAGTAGAATACATGCAACAGAAATGAAATACCTGAGGAGAGTTATAGGAGTGACAGGGAGAGACAAAATAAGAAATACACGAATAAGAGAAGAACCAGACATAGAAGACATTATTTCATTTATAGAACAAAAACAATTAGGATGGTGGGGACACATACAGAGAATGCCAAGCAATAGACCTGTGAAACAAATTTATGAAGCGAAAACACAAAACAAGAGAAGAAGAGGAAGACCTGAAAAAACCTGGAACGACATGATAGGAAAGATTCTACAAGAAGAAAGAAATGAGCAATGGAATGAAGCAAAGACACTGACTAGAGACAGAAAAGAATGGAAAAAGTTTATGAAGCAACAATAAAATGATAACCCGACACCCTGAGGGTAAAAGGGCTCAAGATTATATATATATATATATATATATATATATATATATAAGCTGAAAAGCGACAAGCGCATGTGATCGTTGCTGATCAATTAGGACACAAACAGAAAAATATTGAGGTAAGCAGCAATATGAAGGAAAAGAAAATAAACTCATGCAGCTATTAGACAACAAACTTTCATAAAAAATTATCGGTAATTTTGATGCACTCGTGTAATTACTTCCGATAATATTTTCTTTTCCACGAAAACTTGTTTATTTGGCAAAAATATAAAAACAAACCGATTGATAAAAGGACGAGTCCGTTAGGACGAGTGATTTTATCTAAATTCTGTTCGTTTGAATGTTTTTGCCTCAAATAAACAAGTTTGAGTGATGAAAATTGGTTATTTATGTATTAAGAGCGAAAAGTGATACATTATTGCTTGAGAGTAATGGTTACCGCGCGAAGCGGAGCAAGGTAACTACTCGGAAGCAATAATGCTCGTAATACATACAACATTTTCTCTACAATCACTCAATTGTAACTATTAAAAACAAATATAAAGTAGAATTCATCAAAACTTTTAAAATATGTCAGTATAAATATGTCAATTCAAATATGTTCCAAACTTTTATATCTGTCACTGTCAATACAATTGTGTTTTTCTACAGCCGTGCGTTTTAACCCACTTTCCCGCACGCATTTTAGTTTTGAAAGTGTCACTTTCCCGCACTAGTGCGAAAAAGTAAAACTATGCAAATTTTGACCTTATTAGATAGTTTTCTACTTTGGAAGTTATAACTATTGTTACAACAGGTAAATAAATATTTACGAAATAGTACATCAAATGAAATCTACATCTTTCCTAGCTTTCTGTTGCATTTTTTGAAAATATTAAAATAATTAAGATATTTTGATATAACCCTGTACATTCTTTGAAGTAGTGTCACAAAACAACTATCAAATCACCCAGGTTAGGTTAGGTTAGGAATATATCAAATAAAATTCTTTCCTTTACAAATGACTTAAAGCCGTTGCAGCGCCACCTTCATCGTCACCTTTATGTTACCTGCAACCGATGCCATCCTCATCAACGTCATCTACTTACCAACACCACAGGACCGGCAATTTTAAGTAATTTACCAAATGCAACAAATTGTGTTTTTAATATTAATATTTATAATAATTAATAGTTTTTGGTTAAAGTTTTGTATATGTATTTTAAAATAAATAAATTTTGAAAAATGGGTTGGTATACTTTTTAGTATATACGGTCGTACAAAAAATAATGTTCCTAACTCATGCGTAAGTGTCTTTCCCGCCCTTGACCGCTTGCCCGAACTCCGCTCCGCATCGTTCGGATCAACTGCAGTCGCGTGCGGGAAAGTATCACTTTCTGCACTTGTTAGGAAAATAACTATTGAAGTATTGGTTGTTATGGGCAACGAGTGTTTTGCATTGCAATTTTTTACGCTCGGCGTAAAAAGTACCTGTCAACAATTTTATAAAATTTTAAACGTATAATTATTATTGTCAATACTGCCAATGTACTTCTTCTTATTCTACAATTAGAAAGGCCCCTGCTAGCAGGGCCATCCGGCTAGTATATACAAAATATTCAGAGCGTGGCACAACAATTAAGCACAAAAATACAAAAAAAATAATACGGTAACATCGCAATCACACTAATTAATAATTTAAAACATTAAGATCTTAACGAAACAGCGATTTATTAGATTGTAAAAGATTTTCAGAAGACAAAAACACTCCCTAGCCAGGTTGCTCTATGATGTCACTGTCACTGCCACTGTCACTGTCAATACAATTATCTTTGTAGTATCTGTTGTTATGAGCAACGAGCGTTTTGCAAGTTTTTATGCTCGGCGAGCGTAAAGTAACTCTCCTCAAGAAACGTCAACTTTTCGTTGTGAATGGCAAGTGAAAAAAACTACTTTTCAATTTGATTATAGAAAAAAAAACATGTGATTAAATTTGAAGAAAGAGCGAGTTGTATTTGGGAAGATTATTTTTTCCATCAATTGTGGAGTGGAGCTTTGTATTAAACGTTCAATATTTTCTTGGCTGATGGCACTGAATCGGTTTGTGTTCATTTTTCAATAAACTTCGAAGCACTTTTAGTTGTCAATAATGACAAATTCAAAGTAAAATTTTGACGTTTCAATGTTAACAAGGTATTATCGATGAGGAAGCAGAATTATCAGTATAATACCGAATGATTGGCTAGAATATTGTATTGCTATTGGTTAAAACCACCAAAAAGGTAAGATTTTGACAAGTGAAAAAAATAATCGCTGTAATCCTGAGGTGATAGGATGAAATTTGACACATGCCTCAAAATTAATTAATTTGATTTGTTACTATATCCAGTAAAAAATT